>QRFJ01002261.1:71182-99294 GCA_006176705.1 Cocos nucifera | reverse complement strand
ATTCTGCAATCCTTGACTGATGCATATGGGCAATTCATCATGAATTACCACATGCATAAACTTCAAAATTCCTTGGCCGAGTTAATGAATATGCTGGTTACCGCTGAGCTTTCTATGAAAGGTTCTAAAGGCTCAGTTCTTGCTATGGAACGGACTTCTTCCAAAAGAAAGTCTTATGGAAAGAAAAAGAAGTCTGTGAAAAAGCAAAAGGTGGAAGGATCAAAGAAGAAGAAGGCAGAACCGAAGAAGAAGGCCGATGTCAAAGGAAAGTGTTTCCATTGCAACAGCGACGGCCATTGGAAGCGGAACTGCCCTACTTACCTGGCCACCCTGAAGAACAAGAAGGAAGGTCCTTCTGGAGGTATGCTCGTTATTGAGTCTAACCTTATGGTTTCTTCTGCATCCAGTTGGGTGCTTGACTCTGGTTCTAGTGCTCATCTGTGCACTTTCATGCAGGGTCTTGAGGATAGCAGGAGGCTGAGGGATGGAGACATGATCCTACGCATCGGTAATGGAGCAAGAGTTGCTGCAGTAGCCGTGGGAACATACCCTCTTCGACTATTACCATCTGGTTTAGACTTTAGTTTTAAAAGACTGTTATTATGTGCCTGCAGCAAGCAGGAATTTGATTTCTATTTCATGCTTAGCATAAGAAGGCTATGTAATTATTTTCTTAAGGACCATTGTAATATTCTTTATGAAAGATGAGTAGGTGAATACTTAGCCAATTCCCGACATTCAAGAAAATGATAGTCTATTAAAAGTGAAAGTCCTTGAAGGGAAATCCTGATTTTTCGGTCCAGGTTCGTCCAGATCTGATCAGATCAAGAGATATATTTCAAAAATTTTTTCTCTTGATCCCAATCAGATCTTGATATGTTTCAGATCTGATTCTTATTATTTTAATAAAATAAAATAAAATAAGATAAATTAAATCAAATTTAATTTACCTGATTTGGGTAATCCTATTACCCTGTAGATGATCCTGATTGCAGCGGAAGGTTCTGGATCTAGCCACGCAAGCGCCTGGCCTCTACCGGTATCCACTCGGGTTGGATCTGGAGATCCTCTTCTTCTCTATCACACCTCCAAAAATTCAGATCTGGATCTGATCTGGAGGATCTTCAAAACTCTTTTGAAGATCTGCAGTCGTCCTTTTGCAGCAGCGCAGCCTTCTTGCTTTTGATCGCCTTTCCTTGATCTGAATCGCACCAACCAAAGTCCAAAACACCTTTTGGACGTGGAGAGCAAGGGGAGAAGAAGCTATGGCATGGAGGAGGAGGGGAGAGGCAGCCTTGGGGCGTGGGGTTTCTTAATTGAATTGCATTAGAATCTGAGTTGGGCGCAGGGTCTTATTTATAGACTAAGCGTGATCCAACTCCTCTTCCTCCCAACCAATCACAACCCTTTGTGAAATCAGATCTAAATCTGATTGGTGGGAATAGAGACCCCTGGATTCCTCCTTAGAGGGCGCCTAAGACCAGTCAAAGTTGGATTCTTAGTAGAACTCTAATTGGAATCCAAAAAGGAGATGGAGTCCTTGTCCAACAAGGACTCCTAGGCGCCTCCTACTTGGGCTCACGCCACCCTTGGCGTGCGCCCTTCTCCTTGCCAGGTTCTGGCAGGGGGACAGGCCCCCACCAGCTCTCCAATAGGTGCATGACATGTGGTCAAAAGTCAAAGTGTCAATGGTCAACGTTTGACCAGTCAAAGGTAGACTTTTGACCAAAGTCAAAGAACAAGAAATGGCAGGTGACCAAAAATGGCAGGTAATGTCTTACAAAATAAGACAACCTTTTCTGACTTGGACAACCTCCAGTCAGACCATATGAAGGCCTCTGATTGAGCACAAACTCCTTTGGCTCAGTCAGGACAACTTATTTATGATAGTAAAAGAAGAACGTTAGGTTCAATCGAGTGCTAGCACGATTTTCTTGAACCTAATTGAATCTCATTCAGATCAATTGAACTAGATCAGTTCAATTGATGATCACCAGATTCAAACCCTTGTTTGTGTGACCCAGTTAGGTTCAGTTCTGTATGGTAATGGGATATGTCATGATCTCTATCATCGACATCATCGAAACTCCTTTCGATGGATCAGAACTCTTCTGATTCGAACAGCTAGAATGATCGATCATCTAAATCATTCTAATTGCTCCCAAAATCCACCAGTGACACCTAGCAGTATATGGTGGCAACCCATCAGAGCTGAATGCGAACCTCTTGGTGCAGCTACCTGTGTGATTAAGTTCTTCTATCTTGAGCCCCGATCAGATTAGGGTTAAGGTGAACTCGTCAAACCCTAGTCTCTGTCATATGATGTAATCATTCGATTCGAGTCCAATGTGAAAATCTAAATAGAAACTCTTTCTATTATTTCACTCTGCCATGGCCATGGGCTTCTGGACTTGATTCTCATGATCATCATAGGGCTGCTCCTCTACCACCGAGGTAGATAGATTCCATCTTGATGCAATCCAGTTCCTACAATGAACATGCTATAGCCAACATACACCTCAGGGTTCCATATGGCTAGGAGACCGAGTAATGGTGTAGTCAAACTATAACACCCTCAAGGTGAACTGCCGATGCATCTCAGGTCAAAGAACCAGACACACTACTGCAGCATCGAGTCAGTCATTGACGAGAAGGTAGACTTCCTAATGACTACTCGAGGTGGTCACGCTCAGTGCCCTCGTTCTCTAACGAGTACCTGTACTCTCGCTCCGGTGTCTCCACACCGTAGACTCAAGACTCATCTACTAAAGAGAAGCGATTGTACACCAACCTTCCGGATCAATCACCATCCTCGTGATGATCCTATGGTCGGGAGCATTTTATGAGTTAATAATGATTATTCATGTCTTAAATTTTCAACTCTTGAAAATATGAATTATCATTACCATTAACTCAAAGGATGTATCACAGACACTAAATACACATATGTGATAGAAAATAACCCATTTTATTAATTTATAGTCAAAATTATAATTTTGCCCCTAGAAGTGTATTACAAGTGTCAGCCAATTCTGGCTTCTAGGGCACATATATCTAACAATACCTTATTGAAAATCCTGGACTTAAATAAAAATGGCAAAATTATCAATGACTCCACTAGAAACCTAAAGTACTGCAAATGCAGCTCTGATACCAGTTGAGGAAAATTTGATTTACCTACCACATGATCTGATCTGATCTGATCTAATCTATAGTAGGATTTCAAAAAATTTTCCATACAAATTTGATCAAATCTAAGAGTTTTGATATTTGATCTCCATGATCTAACTATAAATCTAAAATAAAAATAAAATTAGAATAACTTTTCTTACCTGATCAGTGTAAACTCTTTACCCTATCGATGATCCGACTGCTTCTAAAGCTCTGGATCTAGCTGTGCACATGTCCGACCTCTACCAAAGTCTACCTAAGCTAGTTCTAGATGTGCTCTTATTTTGGAACTAATCACAAAATATCAAATTTGATCTGGATCTATAAAGCCTTCAAGACAATCTCCGAAGGCTGCGCGTTCGTCTCACGAATAGGATCAGTTGATGCTAATCTTTGCTTCAACAGGATTTGATCTTCCTCACTATTTTGCCCAACACCTTGGGCGTGGAGAAGAGAGAGGGGACCTGAGAGAGAGGAAGGCATGGAGAGGGTAGATGGCGTCAGCCTTTGGGCGTGGATAGGTGGAATCTAGAAACCCTAGGCGCAGGGGTCCTTAAATAGACTCCTGCACCAACCCTGAGTCCTTGATCATCAAGCAACTGCTTTGCTTGATTAACATGGACTCTAATCTGATCTCCACACCATAAGACTTGATCCCATCAGGTTTTTGTCACCCAAAAATAATCCAAAGTTGCCGCCACAATGAGACAAGGGAGAGTGCCAGGCCCAATGGACTCTTTCTCCCTAGAGTTTGATCTCTATCAAACTGTTGACTTATTCAAATGATGCACCACATTATCCAATCATGGAGCACATGCCCAAAGGGGGACGTGAGCCCTCCTCCATGCAAAATAGTCAAGGGATATGCACCCCTAGAAATTCTCCAGGGGGTGCACGGCCCTTCTCCCTTAACTCCTACAATTAGCAGGTCTTGTCCTATTCCCATCCAATAAAATTAAGACAAGCCAAGATTAGGAAAGGACAATCCTTGATCTAACCTAGACAAGCTCTAGCCAGACTAGGATAAACCCATACAGGGTTCTTTGGTGAACCAAATCTAATTTGACTTAGTCGAGATAAACCAGAAAGACCTCAGAAGGAGAAACTCAGGCTCAATCATTGCTAGCATGACTTCCTTGAACCTAATTGGATCTAATCCAAAATAACTAAATAGAGTTAGTCCAATTGATGACATCCAGACCCAAACCCTTATTTGTGTGATCCAGTTAGGTTCAATTCCATATAGTAATGAGACATATCATGTTCTCCATCTCGACAACATCGAAATAACTTTTATTGGGATAGAACTCTTTCGATTCACCCAATAAGAATCATCGATCATCAGGATAGTTCTAATTGATCCCAAAATCCACTAGTGACACCTAGCAGTATATAGTGGCAATCCATTAGAACCAAATACAAACCTCTCAGTGCAACTACTTGTGTGATTGGGTTCCTCTATTATGAGTTCCGATAGGATTAGAGTTAAGATAAACTCGTCAAACCCAACACCCCATCATATGATTGAATCATTTGATTCGAGTCCAATGTAAAATCCTAATAGAAAACTCTTTACTAGTATTTCACTCTGCCATGGCCATAGGATTAAGAACTCGATCTCATGATCATCGTAGGGCTACTCCTCTCCTATTGAGGTTGATAAATCTCCTATTAGTGCGATCCAATTTCTATAATGAACATGCTATAGCCAACATATACCTCAGAATTTTAAATGGCTAGGAGATCGAGTTATGGTGTAGTCAAACTATAACACACTCAAAATGAACTGCTGATGCACCTCAGATCAAAGAATCAGACATACAACTACAGCATCAAGCTAGTCATCAATGAAAAGGTAGACTCCCTTATGACTGCTTGAGGTGGTCATGCTCAGTGCCCTTATTCTCAACAAGTACCTATACTCTTGCTCCAGTGTCTCTACATCATAGACTCAAGATACGTTTATCCTAAGAAAGCTATCGTATATTGATCTTTCGGATCGATCACCATCCTTATGATGATCCTACGATCAAGAATAGTTTATGAGTTAATTGAAGGAAAAACCCTATTTTTTGAGTCAGGTTCGCTCAGATTTGATTTGATCAAGAGGGATATTTTAAAAATTTTTCTCTTAGATCTAAATCAGATTTGAGACTCTTTAAATTTAATTTTATTGATTTGATAAAATAAAAATAAAAATAAATTAAATTAAATCTAATTTAATTATACCTTATTATGGCTAATCCTATTATCCTGTGATGATTTCGATGTTTGCCTGAGGTTCTAGATGTAGCCATGCAAGCTCCTAGCCTCTATCGATATCCACTTAGATAGGATCTGAAGATCTTCTCCTTCTCAATCTATACTCCAAAGATTAGATCTGGATCCTAGCCTGAGACTCTTTAGATCTAATTTTATTGATCTAATAAAATAAAAATAAAAATAAATTAAATTAAATCTAATTTAATTGTAGCTTGTTATGGATAATCATATTATCCTGTGATGATCTCGATATTTGTCTGAGGTTCTGAATATAGCCACACAAGCTCCGGGCCTGTCTTTTCTCATCGCCTTTCTCTTGCTTGGATCACACTAAACTCGAGCCCAAAGCTTCTTAGCCATGGAGAGGAGAGAGGAGATCTGAAGGTGGCATGGAGAGGGAGGGAGAAAAGCCTTATGGCATGGGTAAAGGATAGAGGATCTAAATCCACAGACTGGATTTATATAGACCTAGCTGCACCATAAGTGCCACATCATCCCGGTCAATCATGGCTCTTTGTACAATCAGATCTAAATTTGATTGATGGGATGATATCATCTGATCCAATCAGATTATTGTCCCTCACAAACCTCCTTAGGTTGCACCAAGACTGATCAAAGAAGACTCTTTGGTGCCACCTTAGTATGAAGCAATAAGCAACTAGAGTCCCATCTATATGGGACTCCAATCCTTATCCACTTTGGGTGCACACGTCCCTAGGCATGTGCCCCTTGCCTTTGTGCTATTTAGTAGGGGGACAAGGGTCAAAGCTCTTTCCTATGGATGCATGACACATGGGCACATGTCTAAGTGTCAAAGGTCAACATTTGACCAAAGTCCAAAGACAAGATTTAGCAGGTGATGGAAAATGGTAGGTGTTGTCTCAAATTTATCTCATAAATTAAGACAATCTTTTTTTGACTTGAACAAGCTCCAGTCAGATCAAGTAAAGGTTTTTGAGTGACCTTAAACATATTTAGCTCAGTCGAGACAACTTTTAATGATCGTTGAAGGAGAATATCAGGCTCAATCGTATACTAGCATGATTTTCTTGAACCTAATTGAATCTTATTCAAATCAATTGAACTAGGTTAGTCTAATTGATGATATCCAAATCCAAACCCTTATTTGTGTGATCTAGTTAGGTTCAGTTCTATAAGATAATGGGATATGTCATGATCTCTATCATCGACATCATCAAAATATCTTCTGATGGATCAGAATTTTTTTGATTCAGACAACTAGTATGCTAGATCATCCAAATCATTCTAATTGCTCCTAAAGTCTATCAGTGACACCTAGCAGCATATGGTGGCAACCCATCAGAACTAAAAATGAACCTCTTGGTGTAGTTACCTATGTAATTAAGTTCCTCCATCTTGAGCCCCGATCAAATTAGGGTTAAGATGATCTCATCAAACCCTAGTTTTCATCATATAAATTAATCATTCGATTCAAGTCCAATGTGAAAATTTTAATAGAAACTCTTTCTATTATTTCACTCTACCATGGCCATGGGCTTATGGACTTGATTCTTATGATCATCATAGGGCTGCTCCTCATCTATCGAGGTAGATAGATCCCCTATTGGTGCAATCTAATTCCTACAATGAACATGCTATAGCCAACATACACCTCAGAGTTCTGAATGGCCAGGAGACCGAGTTATGGTGTACTCAAACTATAACATCCTCAAGGTAAACTATCGATGCACCTCTAGTCAAAGAACTAGACACACCACTATAGTTTTGAGCCAGTCATTGATGAGAAGGTAGACTTTCTGATGACTGCTCGAGGTGGTCACGCTCAGTACCCTCGTTCTCTAATGGATACCTATACTCTCGCTTCAGTATCTCTACACCATAGACTCAAGACTCATCTATCCTAAAAAAGCAATCATACACCAATCTTCTAGATCAATTACAATTCTCATGATGATCTTACGGTCGAAAGCATTTTATGAGTCAATAATGAAAATTCATTGTCTTAAATTTTTAACTCTTGAAAATATGAACTATCATTACCATTAACTCAAGGGATGTATTAACTCATAAAATGCTCCTGACCATAGGATCATCATGAGGATGGTGATTGATCCGAAAGGTTAGTGTACAATCACTTCTTTATAGTAGATGAGTCTTGAGTCTATGGTGTGGAGACACTGGAGCGAGAGTACAGGTACTCGTTAGAGAACGAGGGCACTGAGCGTGACCACCTCGAGTAGTCATAAGAAAGTCTACCTTCTCATCGATGACTAACTCGATGCTGCAGTGGTGTGTCTGATTCTTTGACCTAAGGTGCATCGATAGTTCACCTTGAGGGTGTTATAGTTTGACTACACCATGACTCGGTCTCCTAGCCATTCGAAATCCTGAGGTGTATGTTGGCTATAGCATGTTCATTGTAGAAATTGGATTGCACCAAGATGGAATCTATCTACCTCGGTGGATGAGGAGCAGCCCTATGATGATCATGAGAATCAAGTCCATAAGCCCATGGCCATGGCAGAGAGTGAAATAATAGAAAGAGTTTCTATTAAGGTTTTCACATCGGACTTGAATCGAATGATTAAATCATATGATAGAAATTAGGGTTTGACGAGTTCACCTTAACCCTAATCTGATCGGGGCTCAAGATAGAAGAACTTAATCACACAAGTAGCTGCACCAAGAGGTTCATTTTCAATTTTGATGGGTTGCCACCATATGCTGCTAGGTGTCACTGATGGATTTTGGGAGCAATTAGAATGATTTAGATGATCGATCATTCTAAGTTGTCTGAATCAGAAGAGTTCTGATCCATCGAAAGGAGTTTCGATGATGTCGATGATGGAGATCATGACATATTCCATTACCATACAGAACTGAACCTAACTAGGTCACACAAACAAAGGTTTGGATCTGGATATCATCAATTGGACTAACCCAGTTCAATTGATTTGAATAAGATTCAATTAGGTTCAAGAAAATCATGCTAGCACACGATTGAGCCTAACGTTCTTCTTTTTCTATCATTAAAAGTTATCTCGACTGAGCCAAATGAGTTTGTGCTCACACATCAGATACCTTTACCTGGTCTGACTGGAGCTTGTCCAAGTCAGAAAAGGGTTGTCTTAATTTATGAGATAAATTTGAGACAACACCTGCCATTTTTCGTCACCTGCTAATTCTTGTACTTTGACTTGGTCAAACGTTGACCTTTGACCCTTGGACATCTGCCCATGTGTCATGCACTTATTGGAGAGCAGATAGGGGCTTGTCCCCTCTCTGGAAATTGGAAAGAAGGGGGCACACGCCTAGGATGGCATGCGCCCATGGATAGGGATGCTGGAGTCCCATACGGATGGGACTCCAGGTTGCTTATTGGATTCAAACTAGGTGACCCTCACCTATAGACTTTGACCAATCTTAGGCGCCACCTTAGGATGAATCTATGGGTCTCTCATCCCACCAATCAGATTTAGATCTGATTGAATGAAGCAATGCGATTGGTCGCGGTGATGCAGCACTGCATGGCGCAGCAGAGTCTATAAATAGACCTTGTCTGTGCCCACTTTTGAGAACCCCTCTTTTAAGCCACACCCCAAGGCTGTCCCTCTCCCTTCTCCATGCCACCATTTGGCCCTCTCCCTCCTCTCCACGCCCAAGAAAGTTGGGTTCTTCTGATTAGTGCAAGTCAAGCAAGAAAGGCTGACGAAAAAGAAAGAAGGCAGCACTGCTGCAGAGACGATGGGTGATCTTTAGAAGGTGTTTTGAAGATCCTCCAAATCAGATCCAGATCTAATTTTTGGAGAAAAAAAAGAGAAGGGGAAGATCTTCAGATCCAGCCTGAGTGGATATCGGTAGAAGCTAGGTGCTTGCATGGCTAGATCCAGAACCTCAGAGCTTCCGCAGGATCATCAATGGGTAATCAGATTACCCAAGATCAAGGTAAAAATTAATTCAAAATTAATTTAGTTTTATTTTCTTTATTATCAGTTTATAAATTAGATCTAAAAAAATTTTAGATCTGATCTAGATCTAAGAGAAAATTTTTGAAATATGCCTCTCAATCCAATCAGATCTGAACGAACCTGACCTAGGAAATCAGGATTTCCCTTCAGTATCATAGACACTTTCAAATATACACTATGATAGAAAATAATTTATTTTATTATTTGTAGTTAAAATTATAATTTTATTTTTAGATGTATATTACAAGTGTTAGCCAATTCTGGCTTTTAGGGCATACATATCTAACAAACTCCCACATGATCTAAAGTAAATTGGCTACAAATCTAGGTCCTATATTCTCAAGGTGGATTTCGATCTTCTACCTCATCATAGTTTTTAGGATCATCACCATGAATCCCATTACCTATGATGAACATTTTCTCTACTTTCTCTAAAATAGTACCTAAGTACCTCTCAGGAGGATGGAAAATTCTTTCCGATCTATGAGGTGGAGGAGGTAGTGATTGTATTGGCTCAACCTGATTTGGTTTCATAGGGTCCTTAGCTCGTTGCTCTTATAAGACTTTCTCCTCGAGCTTGATCTACTTTCCAATGCCACTATCTTGAATAAACTATTTTTCAAGAAAGATGGCATGTCGACTCACAATCACATTGTGGTCTTCTGGAATGTAGAAATAGTATCCTAATGACTCTTTAGGATATCCTATGAATCGAGCTCTAAAGGACCTAAAACTCTAACTTGTCCGCTTGTTGTCTTTTGACATGAGCCGGACAACCCCAAATTCTGAGATGACTCAGACTTGGTTTCTTACCATGCCATATCTCATACGGTGTGGTAGGAACGGATTTTAGAGGGAAACCCTATTCAGTAAATATATTGAAGTTAACAATGACTATGTCCCCAAAGAAAATCAGGGAGGTCTGTGAAGCTCATCATGGATCGAACCATATCCAATAGAGTCCGATTTCTCCGTTCTGAAACCCCGTTGAGTTGAGGTGTTCCTGGTGGAGTCCATTGAGAGACTATGCCATTTTCCTTAAGATAGTCTAGGAATTCCCGGCTAAGGTATTCACCTCCTCGATCTGATCGAAGAACCTTAATGGGTTTTTCAGTTTGTTTTTCTACTTCATGTCTGAATTTCTTTGAACTTTTCAAAAGCTTCAGACTTGTGTCTCATAAGATACACATACCCATACCTAGATAAGATCATCGGTAAAGGTAATGAAGTAGACAAAATTGCCTCTAGCCGGCACATCAAATGGGCCGCACACATCAGTATGTACTAGGGCAAGGAGATCTGTGGCCCTTTCCCCATGTCCAACAAAAGGGAGTTTAGTCATTTTGCCTTGAAGACAAGATTCACAAGTTGGATATGACTCAAAAGTCAATGGACTCAATAGCCCATTTTTCTCCAATTTGTTAATCCTATCTTCTGCTATATGACCTAATCTTAGGTGCCATAGATATCTATCGTTTGGACTATCCCTAGGTTTTGATCTTTGGCATTCACGTTTTGCTCGATAGTTAAAATAGGATACATCAATATGTAACTGATAAAGACCATTAATAAGGAAACCATTTGCAATTTTATTTCTTTCATAAAGAATGTTACAATGGTCCTTAAAAAAAGGTAATCACATAGCCTTCTTGTGCTAAGCATGAAACAGAAATCAAATTCCTGCTAGCTGCAGGCACATAATAACAGTCTTTTAAAACTAAGTCTAAACCAGATGGTAATCGAAGAGGGTATGTTCCCACGGCTACTGCAGCAACTCTTGCTCCATTTTACCGATGCGTAGGATCATGTCTCCATCCCTCAGCCTCCTGCTATCCTCAAGACCCTGCATATGGAAGTGCACACAGATGAGCACTAGAACCAGAGTCAAGCACCCAACTGGATGCAGAAGAAACCGTAAGGTTAGACTCAATAACGAGCATACCTCCAGAAGGACCTTCCTTCTTGTTCTTCAGGGTGGCCAGGTAAGTAGGGCAGTTTTCCGCTTCCAATGGCCGTCGCTGTTGCAATGGAAAACACTTTCCTTTGCCATCGGCCTTCTTCTTCTTCTCTGTCTTCTTTCTTCTTTCCATCCTTCCACCTTTCTGCTTTTTCACAGACTTCTTTTTCTTTCCATAAGACTTTCTTTTGGAAGAAGTCCGTTCCATAGCAAGAACTGAGCCTTTAGAACCTTTCATAGAAAGCTCAGCGGTAACCAGCATATTCATAACTCGGCCAAGGAATTTTGAAGTTTATGCATATGTGGTAATTCATGATGAATTGCCCATATGCATCAGTCAAGGATTGCAGAATAATATCATTCTGCAGATCCAAGTCCTAACTTCACACCGAGCTTCTCAAGCTCTTCCATGTCCTTGATCATTCATCAGACAGTGATCTTGGACTGACTGCCCATCACGCATCTTAGCCTTAAAAAGTCATTTAGTGACTTGATATTTGGCTGCGCGACTCTGTTCACCAAACATCTCCTTGCAGGTGAGCCAACATTTGGCGAGCAGTCCTTGATATCTTCATGTTGGCGCTGGAGCTCATCAGACATCGAGCCCAACATGTAGTATCTGGCCTTATTATCTTCGTCAATCCATTTTTCCAGAGACGCTCTCTGTTCAGTGGATGGACGAGCTGGTAAGGTGGGAGGGTCCTGGTCCAAATACATGTGTTAACTTCTCTGAACCCAAAATAATTTTGTAGTTCCTGAGCCAATCTTTATAATTGGGTCCAGTCAGTCTATGTGTGTCTAGGATACGTGCCAGTAGGTTGGACGCAGACATTTTTTTTTCCTGTAGAGAGTCAAAGATTCTAGTTAGATACTGTAATTTAAGACTTGACCAATTTATTTAGGAATTTTATTTTTAAACAAATTAGCTCCCACTATTTTCTCGGATCCCTACACTCCCTCTGTAGAGATGCGAAAATCTCCACGATTAATGATTTCTAGTGGGTGGTGGTGCGGTCTCACCAACTGACTCATCACCTCACCTAACAGTTATTGGTGATGGGTTAGCCAATGAGTGAACAACTCTTGTTCAATGATTCTCTAATCATGGTGCACCCAAACTTGGTCTCTAATTCATGAATCTCACCGTATCCGGAATATTGATCCACTCCTTAGTTAAGTCAGACCCACCATTTGCATAGACTTGGATTTCCTAATTGGAGTCTCTCACCGTATCCAAAATATTGAGCCCAACTCATCCTCCAGCCCATAGCATCCAATGCCTAATAGACATGGTTGCATCTTCCCGGTGCAACTGAGCCACTGTATCCAGCCGAGAACAATCAACCCCGGGAAGGGCCCGCACATCTACAATGGTGGAAGACCTTAGACTTAATCTTTTCTTAGGGAGAATTGATTCAGGTCTCATTAAACTAGACTTGGCTTAGTCATAACAATTATGACTAACCTAGTGGCATGGGTTAGCTCGGATTATTGACCACCTCAGATCAGAACTGTGTCAACAGATATGGCCAGGTAAGTGAGACCGGTGGAAGGAATATGCCATTAACTCGTACAAGAATGCATTCAGGTCGAGTAGCTTCCAATTAAAAACCAGTCGGTCGTATGTGCCAAACTTACCTTAGACACCAAATTGTTGAGTCAGAACCAATTGGGTTAGCCTACAATCCAGACTCTAACCTCTGAGCCTAATTAGGTCTTGCTTGATCGATCACTCATGTGACTCGATCTTGACCCAGACTTAATCCTATTAGGCTGGTCAATTTAAGCATTGTTGATCCCATCTAACCAACTCTTGATTCGGTTTGATCAACCGCTTAGACCTAATTGAGCTACCCAAGCCCGAACCCAGTATTATGAATATATGTCTTAGATCTAAAAATTCTCAATTTTAGACCTAATTAATATTTCCATAAACTTAATTCTTAATTAAGTTTAGGGTTCATAAACAAAATATGCACAATAAATCCTAGGGATTTCAGGATCTAGGGATTTTGCAGAAAGTAAGTTTTGGGTTTCTGATTAAGGACGAAACGCAGCACCCCTACACATCATAAGAACACCCCATCGAATGGGAAGGAGAGGGCCTTTAAACCCTTCTTCGTTCTTATGATCGGACGGCCAAGAGGAACGCCTTAATCAGGAAACATGATAAATCTACAAAACTAGTTAGATCTATATCATATATCTCATATATAAAATTAGATCTAAATTAAAAATGGCATATTTTGCATACATCTCATGTATCATATCATGCATATTTTCAGATCTAAATTATCTCATAAATATCTAAAAAATTAAGATTTAAATTTGATCATATCAAAATTAAATTCTAATTCTAGACAATTATGTAGAACTATTCTACAACTAGTCTAAACATGCATCTATCATATCTCATATGATATTTAAAATTAAATAAATTTATATTTTTATTTTTTAGATGTTATTATAATATTTATAATATCAAAAAATAGTAAATAAATAGATCTAAAATTATAATTTAATCAAATTAAAATTATGATCATGCTAGACTATTCTATAGAACTATTCTATTCCTAGAACTAGTCATGCATCTTCATACATCTTAGATCCTAAATTATTTAATTTTTTAATTTTTAATTTTAGATCTAATCACATCTCATGTGACATCTAAAATCATCTAATTATTAATTAAAATAAAATTAAAATTAGATCTAAATAATTATAGAACCTGGCTCTGATACCAGTTGAAGGAAAAAATCCTGATTTTTCGATCAGGTTCGTTCAGATCTGATTTGATCAAGAGGATATTTTTAAAAAAAATTTTTCTCTTAGATCCAAATCAGATCTAAGATTTTCAAATCTGATTTTATTGATCTAATAAAATAAAAATAAAAATAAATTAAATTAAATCTAATTTAATTATACCTTGATTTGGGTAATCCTATTATCCTGTGATGATCCCGATGTTTGCAGCTGAAGGTTCTGGATGTAGCCATGCAAGCGCCTGGCCTCTACCGGTATCCACTCAGGTTAGGATCTGGAAGATCCTTCTTCTTCTCAATCTGTACCTCCAAAAATCAGATCTGGATCTGATCTTGAAGGATCTTCAAAACTCTTTTGAAGATCTGGCAGTTGTCTCTTGCAGCAGTGCTGCCTTCTTCTTTCTTGATCGCCTTTCTCTTGCTTGGATCGCACCAAACTCGAAGCCCAAAAGCTTCTTGGGCATGGAGAGGAGAGAGAAGATCTAAAGGTGGCATGGAGAGGGAGGGAGAAAAGTCTTATGGCATGGGCAAAGGGTAGAGGATCTGAATCCTAGGCGTAGATAAGATTTATATAGACCCTACTGCACCATGCAGTGCCACATCATCCCGGCCAATCATGGCTCTTTGTGCAATTAGATCTAAATCTGATTGGATGGGATGACATCATCTGATCCAATCAGATTAGAGTCCCTCATAAACCTCCTTAGGTGGTGCCAAGACTGGTCAAAGAATACTCTTTGGTGCCACCTTAGTATGAAGCAATAAGCAACTAGAGTCCCTATGGGTGCACGGCTCCCTAGGCATGTGCCTCTTGCCTTTCTACTATTTAGCAGGTGAACAAGGGTCAAAGCTCTCTCCTATGGGTGCATGACATATGGGCAAAATGTCTAAGTATCAAAGGTCAACATTTGGCCAATGTCCAAAGATAAGATTTAGCAAGTGATGGAAAATGGCAGGTGTCGTCTCAAATTTATCTTATAAATTAAGACAATCCTTTTCTAACCTGGACAAGCTCCAGTCAGATCAAGTAAAGGTTCTTGAGCGACCCCAAACATATTTGGCTCAGTCAGAGACAACTTATTTAATGATTGTTGAAAAGAAGAACGTATTAGGCTCAATCATGTGCTAGCATGATTTTCTTGAACCTAATTGAATCTTATTCAAATCAATTGAACTGGATTAGTCAATTGATGATATCCAGATCAAACCCTTATTTGTGTGATCCAGTTAGGTTCAGTTCTATATGGTAATGGGATATGTCATGATCTCTATCATCGACATCATCGAAACACCTTTCGATGGATCAGAACTTTTCTGATTCAGACAACTAGAATGATCGATCATCCAAATCATTCTAATTGCTCCCAAAATCCACCAGTGACACCTAGCAGCATATGGTGGCAACCCATCAGAACTAAAAAACGAACCTCTTGGTGCAGTTACCTGTGTGATTAAGTTTCTTCTATCTTGAGCCCCGATCAGATTAGGGTTAAGGTGAATCTCGTCAAACCCTAATTTTCATCATATGAATTAATCATTCGATTCAAGTCCAATGTGAAAATTCTAATAGAAACTCTTTCTATTATTTCACTCTGCCATGGCCATGGGCTTATGGACTTGATTCTCATGATCATCATAGGGCTGCTCCTCTATCTACCGAGGTAGATAGATTCCCCTATTGGTGCAATCCAATTCCTACAATGAACATGCTATAGCCAACATACACCTCAGGATTCCGAATGGCTAGGAGATCGAGTTATGGTGTAGTCAAACTATAACACCCTCAAGGTGAACTATCGATGCACCTCAGGTCAAAGAACCAGACACACCACTGCAGCTTCGAGCCAGTCATTGATGAGAAGGTAGACTTCCTAATGACTACTCGAGGTGGTCACGCTCAGTGCCCTCGTTCTCTAACGAGTACCTGTACTCTCGCTTCGGTGTCTCTACACCATAGACTCAAGACTCATCTATTCTAAAAGAAGCGATCGTACACCAACCTTCTGGATCAATCACCATCCTCATGATGATCCTATGGTCGGAAGCATTTTATGAGTTAATAATGAAAATTCATGTCTTAAATTTTCAACTCTTGAAAATATGAACTATCATTACCATTAACTCAAGGGATGTATCATAGACACTTTCAAATATACATTATGATAGAAAATAATCAATTTTATTATTTATAGTTAAAATTATAATTTTGCCCTTCGATGTGTATTACAAGTGTTAGCCATTTTTAGCTTCTAGAGCATACATATCTAACAAACTCCCACTTGACCTAAAGCCAATTGGCTACAAATCTAAGTCCTATCTTCTCAAGGTGGGTTTCGATCTTCTGCTAGCCCAATGACTTTATGAGTGGATCTGCTGCATTGTCTGTGGAGTTGACTCTCTTGACCTCGACATAATCCTTCTCGAGGTAATTGCGGATGAGGTGGTATTGGTGCTCGATGTACTTGGATTTCTGATGAGATCTCAGCTCCTTAGTAAGGGCTATAATGCTATTATTATCGTAGTACAGAGGAATGATATCTGATGGCATCACTCCGATCTCTGCAATAAATTTCTTATACCAGAATGCCTCCTTCACGATTTCTGACACAGCGATATATTCTGCTTTCATGGTGGAATCTGCTAACACGATCTACTTGGAACTCTTTCAACTGACAGCACCACCATTACACACAAACAAACTTTTAGATGATTTTCGATCATCTATATTGGACATAAAATTCGAGTTTGTATACCCCTGGATTTGGAGTTCTATGGCACATATCTAACATTGATCAAAGTATATACAAAGTGTTGGCCAATTTGGCTTCTAGTGCACATATCTAACATTGATCAAGGTCTATTTATAGACCTATGCGCAGCCCTGGAATCCTAAAGCTTTAAGCAACTAGTTTGCTTAAAGCAGGACTCCTCCCTTAATCCCACACCTACACCAGATTTCCTCTTTAATTTATTATACAAATTCCAAGGAAAAGTGGGGCCATTTAATTTAGATAATAGTCTAGGCACGCAAAGAAGAATTATCTTTAGGAGTTCGAACAATTGAAACCTCCTCCACCCTTATCCACTAAGGGTGCATGCCATAAGGGGGTGTGCGCCCTCTTTCTTAACATGAAAACCATATAGGGGTGTGTGCCCTCCCCTAATCTCTAGAGGGCGCATGCCACCTCCCTTAATTCCTACAAAAATGGGGTCAAAAAGGCCATATCTTAATTTTATCTCATGATTTTAGGACAAGCCCTGATCTCATCAGGACAAGCCTTATTTTGATGAGGACAAGCCCTATTTTGACTTGGACAAGCCTATTCTAATCAAGACAAGCTCCAGTCAGATCAGGACAAACCTATACTAGGCTTCTAGATGACCCAAATTCAATTTGACTCAGTCAAGACGAACCAGAAAGTCAATAAAAGAATAATGTTAGGCATAATCATGTGCTAGCATGATTTTCTTGAATCAAATTAGATCTAATCCAAATCAATTGAACTGGGTTAGCCTAATTGATGACATCCAAACCCAAATCCTTGTTTGTATGACCTAGTTAGGTTTAGTTTTTTTTGGTAATAAGATATGTCGCAATCTCCATCATCGATATCATCAAAACATCTTTTGATGGATCAGTTTGATTCATCCAATTAGAATCATCGATCATTAAGATAATTCTAATTGATTTCAAAATCTAGCAGTGATACCTAGCAGTATATGGTGGCAACCTATTAGAACCAAAATCAAATCTCTCAGTGCAGCTATCTATGTGATTGGATTTCTCTATCATGAGCCCCGACAGAATTATGGTTAATCAAACCCAACACCCATTATATGAATAAATCATTTGATTCGAATCCGATGTGAAACCCTAATAGACTCTTTTCTATTAATTCACACTGCCATGGTGATGGGCTTAAGGACTCGATCTCATGGTCATCCTAGGACTACTCCTTTGTCGAGATTGATAGATCTCCTATTGGTACGATCCAATTTCTATAATGAACATGCTATAGCCAACATACACCTCAAGATTTCAAATGGCTAAAAAATCGAGTTATGGTATAGTCAAACTATAACACACTTAAGGTGAACTACTGATAAGAAGGTAGACTCCCTTATGACTGCTCGAAATGGTCACGCTCAGTGTCCTTATTCTTAATGAGTACCTATACTCTCACTCTGGTGTCTTCACATCATAGACTCAAGACTAATCTACCTTAAGAAAGCGATCATACACCAATCTTTCAGATCGATCACTATCCTCGTGATGATCCTACAATTGAAAGTAATTTATGAGTTAGTTATGATAATACATGCCTTAAATTTTTAACTCTTGAAAATTTGAGATATCATGCCCATTAACTCAAAGGACATAACATAGATATTTTAAATACACAATGTGGTAGAAAATAATTCTTTTATTAATTTTACTCAAAATTATAAAAATATTCCTAGAAAGTATTTTATAAAGTGTCTGCCAATCTACCTTCTAAGGCACACATCTAACATGATATACTCAGTTCACAACGGTCCAACAGCATAGTGATGCACGATCATATGGTCTAGGATGTTTGCGGTTGAAATCCAATGGTTAAGGCATTTCTTGATTTGATTCGAAAGACTCCAACTTCTATTGCTCCATTAGACGATCCTGAGCTCTCCTAAGTCATGATCGAATGGTCAAATCACTTTTATTAGCACGATCAGATGGCTGATAAGGCATCTGACTAGGATATAGATTTTGGAGAGGATTTTAGCGCGATCCAAGGGACCAGATTTTTCAAAAGACTTAATCCAATGGCTGTAATGTATTCCGATTTGAATTGGACTGATATACACTGGTTTTTGGTGATTTTTGAGCCATCTGATCTCCATCCAATAGCCAAAAAGTTTTAGATGATAGATAGAGTCCAATTTGAGTGGTTTCAGGAGTTTTAAATCGATGTTTACATGCCAGCCCTCTCTCCACTCTATTTAAAGGAGCCCAGGCCTTTAGAGTTCATTATCTTCAATCAAGAAAAGGTGATGGTATAGGGTAGAGCCATGCTTGAAATGTATGGTTGCTTCAAAACAGACGGTGCTGAGAGGAAGAGCTAGTCTTTTACACCATCTCAACGCCAACGTCGATCCAAGATCAAGATCAACACTAATTTTTTTCTCCTATTTTTTAAATTTTATGTATTTAAATTTTGAATTGAACTTTTAAATTATTATAAAATTTTATTTTTTTAATCTTTAAATTTCATGCTTTTTAATTTTATTGTAAGTAGATGCTAAGATCTAAATAATAGATCTTAGTACCAAGTTTATTTTCCTATACTATTTAAACTTTTACTATTTATTTTTATTATAATTTTAAATTTTATTTTTTGACTTCAATTTTGTTTTAAATTTTTTTTCTTTTCATAGAAATCAAAGATTACAAAATCAAAATACTATCTTTCCTATGAATTAGATCTGACTCACCACTTTCTATGTGTTTCTAATCATTTAAAAAAGTTTGAAATTAAACTGATAAACATGGTGTCTTAAAGATAATGTCAGACTCTTATTAAGTTTTTGGAACCATTATCGAAGAATAACATAGATGCTAATTTTTTTTTTTTTTAATTTTTTGTAAATAAAAAATAATTTTGATAAATGCACCAAGTTTTTGGCATCGTTGTCGAGGAGGCATAAAATTAAAATTTTTGATATCTCTGATTTTTTCTTATAAATAAATTATAAATAAATTTTTAATTTCTTTTATAAATATTGCTTACTAACTTTTCTTATTTTCTTTGTAGAAAATTATGTAAAAAGAAAAGCAAAAAAAAAAAGGAGAAGGAAGATAGCTTCCAAATTGCTTGGTAAAATCAATCCTAACCTTAGACCCCCTTTTTTTATTATTTATTTTATTTTTAAATTAATCTAAAAATATCCACTTAAATCTAATTAAAAGCTTCATGACAAGACAAGAAATCCTAATTGCTTAGAGTATTCATCATATTAGTTTTTTTTTTTTTTTTTTTTTTGTGATCACTGGAGATAAGATAAGCATCTTAAGTTCAATTAATTTCATGCATCTAATTTAGTTACATAGAACCTCTTGTCTAAAAGTAATTATGCATATTCATTTTTAAAGCAACTTAAGGACACAATCCATTAATGAAGATAAGATGGGGATTTCATCACCCTTATTTGGTCCATAAACAACCAACCAGCATCTTCATTGACCTGAGTCTTTAATTTAAAATCAATTAGACATCGATCCTAGAAACTCGAGCTCATTAAGACATGGAACCCTAAGAGTTAGACTAGGTTAGGGTTACTTAATTTGACTGGTGTCTAAGGCAAGTGATTCAAAAACTTTATCTTGAAGAAAGGTGGTTAGTTAATTGGTTTCATTAGCTTACCTAGTCAAGACAATTGGTGTCTAAGAAAAGCAATGAAGGAACTCCCACCAACCTTACACTTACCTGACTAGTTGAGTGGCTGATCTTATACTTGAAAGGCTTGAAGATGATCCTGATAATTAGAAGCTATTTAAATCTAGGATAATCCTTAGTCAGGATTGATTGTCTAATTTGATTGCTAACTAAAACATCAAACCTAATTAAAACTAATTCTTCTCTCTCTTCTTAGCTCTAGGACTCCTTAGGTTCTCTTCTTTAGAACTCTTCTCTCTTTCTTCTCCTTTTCTCCTCTAAAAATAAAATAAAATTAAAATAAAATTTAAATTATAAAAAATAATAAAAATTTTAATAAAAAAATTAAAAAAATTTGAACCATACGTTAGTATTGCATTAGTACATGCACGATAGGAGATTACTTTTTCTGAGCTAGTTGAACCCAATTATAAAATTGAATGACTAATCCATATTAGATCTGATAATCAAATGGCAAGAAATCCACGAGAACCACTTAGGTAGATAAAAAAATATTTTATTCCTTCCATCTATAATCCATCGACTTGTATCCAGTTACCTAATATTTCTACAACCCATTATGAGATCGAGCCGACTATAATCTAGATGCTCCCATCCTTCTATGACAATATCAATGAAAATTCTTATAAGTATCTAGATGAATTTTTAGAAATCTACTCTACGATGAGGATTTAAAATTTAACTAATGATACCCTTAGACTAATCTTATTTTTTTTTCATTAAAAGATAGAGCTAAACATTAGCTTGGCACAATAGGAAGACCAATCCAAATTTGGATTGAATTACAATATAAATTTCTTAAAAAAATTTATCTCAAAAGTCGAACCAACACCATAAGGTAAGCCATCACTAGATTTGCTCAGCTTTTAGAAAAATAAATTCATGAGTCATGGGAGAGACTTAAGAAATTTCTTTGAAAATGCCCACACCATGGTCTATCTAAGTAGCATATTGTTCAAGCTTTCTATGAAGGTTTAGGAGATCAATATAGACAGATGGTAGATGCATGTTGTAAAGGTGCATTCATGAACAAAAGTGAAGATGAAGTCTATGCCTTATTTAAAATCCTAAGTGAAAACTCAATTAACCATGCTTCGTTATCATGCTACCAAAAATGGGCAAGAATCTATGATCCAGAATCTAGTTCTAAGACTGACTTAAACCTGATAAACAAAGTGGACCTGCATGCCTAGAAATTAGATCAATTCCTAACCATAGGCCAACAAGCTCTTGCACAATATACATCATCCTTTAATTATCAGGAGATTTGTTAGTGAATGTCCCATGGCTACATAATTTTCATCTTTTATCTAAGAACAAGTTCAAGCTACTGACAAGGCTACTTCAAACTGATTAGTGACCCATTTTCAAACTCATACAATCCATGTTAGAGCAACCATCCTAATTTTTCTTGGATATGCACAGTCCCAAATTCCACCTATGCAAAATTATCAAAATAAGCCTCAATATCAAAACTATGCCTATAATTGGGGTCAGCCTAGTCAGTTTATCCGACCATCATATTATAATCAACCTTCATACCCACTTTCTCAATAGACTAATCAAGTCGATGATAGATTTAACCAACTTCAATAATTGATTTTGACTCAATAGCAATCCATTGCCAGGCTAGAAGCATAAATAGGATAATTAGCTGAGTCTACCATGAGGAGAGAACTAGCTTAATTACCGAGCCAACCAATAGCAAATTCTATAAATAACCAACCTAATATCTATCAACAACCTGGACCAAATTATCAATCCATTGTCCCATTTAAGAATCTCCAATTTAAGAATGCCAAAGTAATTTTTGAACTTAAAAGTGATAGGATTCTTAAGGATCCATACCAAGATCAAGTTAGTGAGGCTAGTACTAATGCTAGCCAAAATAAAAATTTTGAAGAAGAGATTAGTACTAAGACTAACCACATAGAACTTGAGCCTGAAATTGGTATCGATGCTGGTTCGAATGAGTCAAATGAAAGAAAGAAGAGAATGGATGATTTATCTGAGACCTATAAACTTGAAATCCTATTCCCTTCAGCCCTAGAAGATGGTTCTTCTCATATAAAGCAAGAGGCATGCAATGAAGTGCTGATAGAGTTGTTTAAGCAAGATTATATAAATTTATCTCTAGAACTAAAGCCATCTTTAGTCACCCTTCTAGTACCCATTGCATTAAACTTGACTTCTAATCAAAAAACTCAATTCATGAGTATTTTAGAAGAACAAAAAGAAGAAATTCTTGAGAAACAAGGGTCTAAGATTGGGGTCGCATCCTATATTCTCATAATTAGCAATGAATTAATCAATAAAAGGATCACAAACTATCTTCCTGAGATTGGCAACCCAAAATTATTAAAATTTATCAATCCAGTATTTGATACAGAATAAGTAAGCTACATTATTTCTAGCTGAAGATGATAAACTTAGTATTTATTAGGAGGTAACCCAATATTTAGTTTTCTTGCATCTAATTTATCTTTTTAGTTTATTTTCTTTCTAGGACATATTGAATAAGTTGGAGGGAGAGCCAAATTTTTAAAATCATGCTAGATCAATTAAGCCAGGTGTATTCTTTCCTATTTCTTATTACATCCTTTTTTTTCTTTATCCATTGAGGACAATATTGATTAAATTGGGAGGAAGAATAATAAAATTTTTAAAGTCTTCAAAGAAGTTAGTATTTAGTATTTAGGCACTCGATTATGCTTAAGAATCAAGTTTAACTAAGTATTTTTTAAAAAAAATTTGATGCACAGATCAGAAAATTTGTGAGATATTAAGAGATTAAGTATTAAGAAAACTCGATAAAGAGTTAAGTCTAGAATATAAATATTTTCTTTTTGCACTTCTAATTTTTTTTACCAACATCAAAGAAGAGTCTACATTTTATAAGCTTGTGTAGGGTAACTATACATTTTTTTCATATACAAAAAAATTAAAATAAAATAGTTTCTAAATGCTTCTCGCTGAGTAACTGGGTCTCTTTATCTAAGTAAGCATTATTAACCTCCTAAGTGATTTTGATGATGACCAAACATTAAAGCTCTTGATTACTAATAAATTTTATTTTAAGTGTTTAAAGATCAGAAGAAAAAGAACCCTTTGACCAAAATAAGGATGACATAAAATATAATTCAAATCAAGATCAAATCTTCTTATTTGATAGCAAGAATTTTCTCAAAAATAGTCTTGGAGCATTTTTGAGATGTCTCCTAAAATTTTTGAGATGTCTCATGGAGTCTGGCTTGCTCAAGCAAGGTTCTGGCATAGTTTTGAGAGATCTCGATGTGAACTCGAGACATCTCGATCTTAGGAGATAGAAATAAAGTTTCTACGCTCTCGCTCTATACTCTGAGAGTGAGACATCTTGTAGAATTCTCGAGAGGTCTCATGATTGCAGTGAGACATCTCCTTCAAAATCAAGATCTCTCGATCTCAAGCAATAGATTTTTTCTAGAAAGTAGATATTTGAGCAACTGAGAATGAGACGTCTCCTGATCAAACTGAGAGGTCTCAAAGTCTGGTGAGACATCTCGAGAAAACTTGAGAGGTCTCAAAGCATGGCGATATCACTTCAACAGATAGTTCTAGATCTTTTTTTTTTCGGCTCCAATAGCTAGTTCTCACCTCCAACGGCTATGTCAAAGCTTCCAACAACTAGATCTCCCTCTCCAACCATCTACAAGGATATTAAAAGATAGAGAATCAATTAAAAAGAAAGATTAAGAGATTTAAAGAAAAAATCTTTTAGTTTTAGTGAGAATCATTGAAAATTCAAAGAAAAGAAAAAAGAAGAAAAAGTTGTACACATATTTCAGCAAGCCTTCAAAGCAATCTTCTCTAACATCTTTCACATCCTCTCAAGTATAAATTGAAAAAAAGCTAACCTCAATCAAAAAAATTAATAGCTTCTTCCTAGGGCTTTAAAAGAGCTTACATTCTATTCTTTATATTGTGCTGAAATTCATCTACTATATTTTTATTTCTTTTCAAGTTTCTTTGAAAGAAAAAAACTTGGGAATTAGGCCCATCCAAGTCTAAAATTGGACATTATAGATTTTGGTTGGTGAAGCAAAAAATTAACTGGGTTGTTGGTGAATCCAAAAAACTAATGGTGTAAGATTTTGGTTGGTGCTCTTATGAAAATCAACTAGATTTATTTGTAAGCCCAAGAAAATAAACATGCTATAATCAAGGGCGAATTACAGTGAAAATCTCAAGAAAAGCTTGGGGAGTGGATGTAGTGTTTGGATTTGATGTCTCGAATTCGATCCACAGCAAGAAGAGAATCAGTTTTCAACACAGTAGTTGGACTAGCTCTGATACACAATCGAGCCGACTCAGATTGAAATCAAGCTGGCTCGAACCACAACCTAGCCGGCTCTCTCAGGTAGATAGACAACAGGAGTTCAAGCAAGATGCAGTCAAGCTAGCTTGATCCCTGACCAAGATGGCTCGATGGAGGAGAATAGAACATGATGGGTTTTTGTCTGTTTGGACTCAGATTGTGATTAATCCAAGGGGTCACGGAAGTTGCACATAGACCATAGGATCCAACAGCCATGGAGGATTATGGTCATGATCTGAAGGTCAAAAAATATTCCAAGACTCCATCAAGAACATGTTCAACTCATATTAGGAGAACGAGCCCTGTGAGGACTCCTATGAACTATTAAGAAGAGAATTCTCATCCTATTTAAAGAGCTGAGGTGCTGTGGAGCAGAAAAGATGGTACGTGTGGTGTGAGAGGCATGTAGAGAGGCTCAGGCAGTCGTCGAGAGGAGCTTAATAGAGAACCGAGTACGTGCAGCTCATGTGAGCTCAGAAGTGGCACTCCTAAGTCTTGAAAATATGAGAAGATAAGTCATGAAAAGACAGGAGCAAGCTGAAAGAAGAATCAATCTCAATAGTAAAGTTTAGAAACTAGACCGGCTCACTTTGAGACTGAGCTGGCTCAGTTGAAAACTAGGTCAGCTCAATCTAGGACTGGATCGACTAGGTCTCAGAGAAAAATCCAAATAGAGAGTAGCATTTTTGGATTGTTGGCATGGTACATAACTAGGTTGGCTCAGTCTGGGACTGAGCCGACCCAGTTGCAAGTAACCAGACTGAGCCGACCCAGTTGTAGGTTAGTCGCCTTAGTTTTCATAGGTTATTATTTTATGTACGTGGATTGTTTTGGTTTAGAGAGTTTTTCTATGAGCTTGGCTTGGCCCTTTGAAAAGTATATATACTAAAAACATATCAAGATTGTAATAGTGCTGAAATATATTGAATAAAAGCTCTTTTCTTCCAAAAATCTTTTTTTCTCTTCTTCTCTATTTCTTGATTTATTTGATCATACTTCTGTAGAGATCTTTGAGAAGTACTTTCTTATTGCTTGGCTAATTACCGACGACCACGCCAATCCATGTGGGAAGAGCGTATATTTCCAACATTTGGTATCAGAGCGATGTTGCATGGAAGGAAGGAAGATATCTAGGATTTACTACATTCAGGATCTGTTGTACTAGATTTTATCCTAAAACTTCTAGTTTGCTTCATGGTTGTCTCTAGATTGAGATGGAGATTGTTTACACGGAGGAATGGTCATACAGAAGTTTGGAAAGAGGATCTAGGGCTAGTTAGATCTTCTATGAAGGATAGTTTTACTGGTGTATGATCGTGAAGGGTATTAGGGACCTATTCCTAACTTGTTTGAAGCCACGGGATCAAGTGGATTCAAGATGGATTTTGAGAAGTTTGATGGTAAGGGAAACTTTACCTTATGGTAGCAAAGAGTAAAGAACTTGTTGGTTCAGCAGAAGATCTATAAGGTCTTAACAAAAGAAAGGCCAAAAAAGATTAGTACTAAGGATTGGGAAGAGTTGGAGGAAATTATTTTTAGCACAATCCAGATGTGCTTGGTCGATCAGGTTTTGCCCGAGATTTGCACAGAGACTATGGCAAAAGGGCTCTAGGAGAGACTGGAGAACACATACATGGAGAAAAACATGACGAACAAGCTATGGTTGAAGAAACAGCTGTATAGTCTGAGGATGCCCAAAGGTGGAGATCTTGTTGCACATATCCAAAGGTTCAATCAGGTGTGTTCTGAGGTGATGAGTTTGAATGTGAAGATCAACGGGGAGGATTGGACATTGCTGCTATTATGTTCTCTCCCAGATTCGTATGATAGTCTTATAACAACTCAAGTTTATGGAAAGAAGATCCTAAACTATGAAAAGGTTGTTGGTGTGCTTAGATCAAATAAGCAAAGAGAGAAGATCTGCAAGGAAGATCCTAAGTCTGAGATCTTGGTTGTGAACGAAAGCTAGGAAAGATCAAAGGAGAAGACAAGAGGAAAATCCAAGGATAGGTCAAAGTCTCACAATTAGAGGAAGATGACATTAAAATGTTATAAATATCATCAACTTGGACACCTAAGGAGAGATTATCCTCTTTTGAGATCAGAAAAAGAGAAGACCAGTAAGGAAGATGATACAGCTTCTATGAGTAGTTAAGAAGACCTACTAGTTGTATCAGATGGATCCACAGAGTGTGATACTATATGGATATTAGATTCAGCATGCTTGTACCACTATACTTCTCATCAAGAGTGGTTTGCTACCTACCAGAAGGTCGATGGTGGAAGTATCAACCTTGGAGATGATCACCCATGTAAAGTAGCTAGAATTGGCTCTATCAGGGTAAGGTTGTACGATGGGATCATTCGTACATTATCAAATGTCAGGCATGTACCAGAGTTAAAAAAGAATTTAATTTCTTTGGGCTATTTGGAGGAGCAGGATTATGCTTTTAGTAGCTAGGCTAGGAGTGGATGTCTAAAAATTTTCAAGGAAGCTTTGGTGGTAATGAGAGGTATAAGACTGAGCAATAATCTTTACAGAATGGAAAGCTCAGTGATAAATGATAGTGCAGAGGTGCTAGCAGCGGCACAGAAGGAGCAAATTTTATATCGATTGTGGTACTATTAGATGGGTCATATGAGTGACTGTGGGCTCACAGAACTAAGCAAAAGAGGTATGATCCCAGTCCTGAAGAAGGAGGGTATAGATCTTCATGAACCATGTATCTTTGGCAAACAACATAGGATGAAGTTTACCAGAAGTACCAAGTACAGTGAGAGAGTGGTGGATTTAGTGCACTCGAATGTGTGGGGACCAGCTTCTATATCAGCTAGAGGTGGGGAAAAATACTTTGTTACTTTCATTAATGATTTCTCAAGGAAGGTATGGGTTTATCTAATCAAAGAAAAATCAAAGTTGTTTGCCCTATTCAGAGCCTAAAGAGCTGAAGTAGAGGAGTCATGAAGATAGGTAAAGTATCTGAGGTTGGACAATGGAGGGCAGTATACTAGCCTGGAGTTCAGGAGGTACTGTGAGCAAAATGGCATCAAATGCCATCACACGGTGAGGATGACTCCCCAGCAAAATGGTGTCGTAGAGAGGATGAACCGAACACTGATTGAGAAGGCATGGAGTTTGAGGTTGCAGACATCACTTCCAAAGTCTATTTGGGATGATGCTCTAACTTTTTCAGAGAAGATAATATTAGATTAAGAATAAAG
>QRFJ01002261.1:25198-70341 GCA_006176705.1 Cocos nucifera | reverse complement strand
TATAATTCAAATGTAACAAAGTAGATCATAAAATTTTAAAATATAATTTTAAAAGAATTGGCCATACTTTGGTTAGACAAATTTAGATTCTAAACGGAACCTTGAGTACTAACTCCAATGGACTCAAGAAAGCTTGGGTACCAAAAATTATTAAATAATTTTGTAGGTACACCAAGGATCCAATGAAACTAAAGGACAAAAATTCTTTTGATGGATCCCTTGGAAATGCAAATGGATGGATGATGCTATTGGATAAAATCTAAACTTTTCTCGTATCATACCACCAAGGATTGTTGAAATCTTTTTGATTAATTAAATCCATTGGTTAATATGTATGCATATAGTAATTCCTTGCTTGAAATATTTTTCATGTATAATTGATTGATTTTGATGCTTGCAATGAATTTATGCCATTATTTGAATGTTTTGATTTTAAAGACCAATATACTCTCCTCTATATATCATATTATGTATGAAATATTTTTTTATCTTAAAAATTCAGCATAATATTTAAAGCCTCCCCATATCAATTTTATAATTGATGAATTTAATTTAATAGATGCTTTAGTGGATACGAACATTTTAATTGCTAAACCTACAAGAGAAAATAAATTTTGACATTCCTCCATAGGATACTTAACTATCAAAATTCTTTTAAAAATTATATAACTTAAGTACTTGAAAATAAGATATTCAATTAATATTAGATCACATGCTTGAAGTAAAAATTTGCATTGCATCATGTTGAACCCCTAAATATTTGAAACTTCCTAGTTGAACTGAAATCATAGAATATTTATCTAGTTTTCTCTTGATTTGATCTTATTTTATTGATTATTAGAACCCCTTAATTGATTAATTTTTGATCCTCTAAATTAACTTGAATATCTTTCTTGATCATCATTTTGATTGCCTTTTTTATCTTAAAAGTGAATTTATTAATAAACATTTATACTTTATTCTGATTAATTGAAAAATAGTCATCTTGAATCTTTTGAAGTTGATATTAAGCAAGATGTTTCAAGAAAGTTAACATTTATCTTTAAAGCTAAACATTAAAAGAGAATTTCATTTTTAAGTAATTGATATCAAACGTCTTACTATTTACTATGAATTTGATTGATTTATCTTTTTAAAATAAAAAAAGAGAAGAATATTTTTGTTTCAAATCCTATTTTGCACAGCTACATTTTTTATCATATCAGTTGAGACAAATTCAAAAATATACCTTTTCTGAAGCTAATTGCTTGATATTTCTTAAGAAAAGAAAGGATGACCTTTTGAAAAATAACTAAAAACTTCTTTATGATTTACCTTGATTGATTTGCTATTATCAATTCAAATTGATTTATCATTCTAAGTCCTTAAAATTGTTTGATTTTAATCAATTCATCATTATCAATTTAAAACTAAAATCATTGGTGTCAAGCTAAATTTACAAATTGATCCTTAAGTGATATCGAATTATCGAGAAAATCATGACTTGGTCTAAATTTTAGTTTAATTGGTATCGATGGTATCATTCTTGTCCTATATTTTATTATATTTTTCTTAATAAAAGAATTGAATATAATGTTTTAAATACTTTTCACATTGATATACTCTTGATGTGACATCATTTGAGATAAATTCATATAATTTTATACATTTTTTGAACTTAATTGAGAGATATTTCTTATAACAAGGAAGATCTAAGTTTAAACATAAAATCTTTTTGATAGATGTACATGTCATGCTCTTTTTATCCTCTTAATGTTTGTTCTTATTGTATACATTCTTTTATAAACATGCTTTGAATTTAATAAAAAGTAAATTGATGAAAATTTGGTGTCTTCTTGGGTGAATGCTTTGTTTGATTGATATTTGGATTACTTAAAGCTCAGTTCACTCAATTAATGTTGATGCTTTTCAATTTAATTTTAAAATGACTTTATTTGCTTAAGTAAGAGAGAGAAAATATTAAATAAAAAAGGATCATTTAATTGAAAATGACTTTGAAATTAAAAATATCTATAAAATTTAGAAAATCTAAATTTTATAATTAAATTCATGCTAAATATACTTGATTTAAAAGAAAAAAAAGAAAAAAATTGAAAGATAAAATAATCTAGCTATAATTATGAAATATAGGGTGAGACAATGTTATTGAAATATTAAAAATAAATAAATTCTTGGTATCTCCAAAATAAGGAGAGAAATGCTTTTTTATCTTGATTTAATTGAAAATTTTGACTAATTTGCATTGAGACAAATAAATTTTGATCTTAAATTCTCAATCAATTACTTTATAATCCTCTTAAATGGAGATTTCATGTGATTATCCAATTTAATTAACATAATTTGATTGCTCTATCTTATTTTTGGATAATTAGTTAAAGTTAAATTAAATTTGAAAATACATTCTTATTCCCAAAAATAAATTTCTAAACAAAATCTTGAAACTCATTTGAAATTTTGAATTTGATACTAAATTTCTTATGTGTGTTACAAAATTCTTATGAATTATTTGTATTGAAGTAATTTTTACTCAAAGTAATGAAATTAAAAATATGACTATCCTTTGCTTTAATACTATTCATTTTACTTTGCTCGATATATTTTTGATACATAAATTTTCAAAACTTAATTGATTAAATTTTTTTAAGAAAAAAAAGATTGAATATTAAAGTATATACTATGCTTGATTTTGTATTCAAATCTTCTAAAAAGCTCTATTCTTTTTAAAGCTTAAAAGTACATATTTAAAAATCTGATTAAAACGATCATATTCGTTCCAAAAAGAAAGAGCCTTCTGAAATTAAAATAAATTTTTGAAACTTATTTTGAGTTAAAAAATAAATTTTCAAAAGAAAGTTGACTCATTTAGATTAATTTTCTGATGCAATTCTTACTTTAATACATTCATATTAGTAATTTTGATGGTTATTCCTTATTTCTTTCCATGAGCTTTTTGATGCTGACAAAAAGAAGGAGAAAATATATGAATGTCAATCTTAATTGAAAAGGAAATGTATAACAATATAACAAGTAAGGATCACTTAATTTCAAACAAATCATAAAGAGCACATCTTAAGAGGAGCATTGATAAAATATTAGAATCTTGAGCACTTTAAAAATTAAATATTTTATACTGAAGAATTACCTCTTGTATTCAAATATACATGCTATATATATTGCTTATATTTTTTTTTTGAGTGCTTAATGTTTTGTCATCATCAAAAAGGAGGAGATTGTTGACCTCCTAAGTGATTTTGATGATGACCAAATATTAAACCACTTGATTACTAATAAATTTTATTTTATGTGTTTAAATATTATAAGAAAGAGAGCTCTTTGACCAAAATAAGGATGTGTTGGAACCAGATCTAAGATTTCAGGATTAGATCTTGAAATTTTTTTAGGATCTGATAGCAAAGACTAAAATTAATAAAAATTAATTTTAAATATCAAAAAATATTCTAGATCTATGATCTATTACATGATCATGGCATGTTATTAAATCAAAAATTAAAATTGAAAGAAAAAACTAAAACATATTGATCACATCAATATGTATATACACTACATCTAATGCAGATATGAAAATAATAGATCAGATTTATTACCTGTGCAAGTTAGATATTCTAACTTACTAATCTAGGCTTGAGGATGAAGTCATGAGCCGCACATCAGTTGGCCTCTAGGAGTCATCCACATGAGCCCATGATCACAATCAAAAGTCCTGATGCAGAAAATCAGCATAATATGTTAGTACTATGCTGATCCTTCTTTCATGGTCAATCAGATATCTCTTTCTTCTGGATTTAGACTTTCAAAGAAGAGGAAGAGAGGAGGTTTTAGATGTGAGACAATCTTAGAAAACTCAAAGAAAGAGGAAGGAAAGAGGTGAACACAGCAACCTTAGAAGAAGACCCTCTTCTTCTTCTCTTTGCTCTCACCTAGATGCCTAGTTTGGTATTTATGGAACTCCAATACCCAAGGATACTCTCTCCCTAATTTTTACACACCCCAAAGCTCTCACAATAGTCTATAACATATCATAAAATTAAATTAAAATTTATCCAAAATATATAGAAGAAGAGGAGTCCTTGTCTAGGTCAAAAACTAGATAAGGAAAGACCAAAAAGGGCAAGTCAACAGACGCCCAACTCTTAGGCGCCCTCTCTAGAATTTTTTGGCATGGACCCATGGAAATGTTGCCCAAAACCTTCTCTTCTTTACCAAGAATATCAAATAAAAAATAGGCAGGAGGGCGACACAAAAGGAAGGAAGAGTTTTGGTTTTTCAAAATACTATCTCATAGGATTTAAAACCAAAATAAATTCCCTTCTTCAACTTGGTCCACTACCTAACATCCATATGAGAAAGAGAGGAGAGGAGGGTGTATGTGAGAAGGCCTGAGAGAAAGGTATTTTTTGCACAAAATAAGAGAGAAAGAGGGTGTGGGGCATGAGGGGCTAAGGTGGCACAAGGTGGAATCACAGTCTTACTAGGATTCCATCTATGACTTGATCAAAGTAGTTTCTCAAACTAAATTAAATCAAAACTAAGTCAACCAAATTAAATTAGGCCCTAACACAATTAAGAATTTAATCAAATTAGATTAAATCAAATTTAATTTTGATTTAATTTTTAATCAAATTAAAAAATTGGGTTGACTTGAGTCCTAGTTGAACTACGACTAGTTTTTCCTTGCACTTGGCTTATCCAATAAGCCAATTAGACTTGATCCAATCAAGCCCAAACTAAATCTAATTAAATTATATTTAATTAGACTTAATCTCAATCCTCTGGCTTATTCAAATTAAGTCAATTAGTAATCTAATTGCTAATCGATCCTCCTATAACACTTGCACTAGGTTAAACATCAATCGTATTGATTATTTAACCTTACAACAATTCTTAATCATTGATCAACCATCTGATCAAATCATGAGCTCTAATGTGTGTGATCTCATAGGTCTGAATCTAAGCTAATAGTACAAGAATAAATTTTTGTATCAATCAAAGTAACCATCTAGAATGGTATGCGATGGCTAGATAGGTTGAATGTGTGGAACAACATCCTGAAAACCCATATGGATATAGTTTCTATATAATTTATCTCCTTGACCAAAATGCTTGTAGGATACCTCAGAGTTCAACTGTCAACTCTAATCAGGTTGTCCACATTGTATTTCAAAATATCAAATCCATCTGATGGATTATCATGGCCAAGTTTTTACTAAATTGAAATAAAGTGATACATTCTTCTCCAACTCTTAGAGTGGTCAATTCCATCTTGATTACATTTTGACTTTGCAAGTACTTGACTATGCCCAAAAGCCTTTCATTACTAAATTAAAAGTTTAGTTAGTCCAATACCAAAACACAGTAAGTTGCTTGCAAGCCAATAAGATGATCTCCGATCTAAGGGACAATTATACCTATGTTGGCGCAAAATTTGATCAACACTGGATCGAGCTGAAGTTGAGAAAGAAGAGGTCACCACTGATGACCTATAAAATAAAGTCCTACCTGAAGTCAGTAGTGGTGGCTTTGACAAGATCCTCCGACGATCAAGTCAACTCTTCTGATCAACAGGAATGGAGTGCTTAAGAAAGAATTCAATAGAGTTTTGGGAAGGAGAAGAGAGCTTAGAAAAAATGTATCTGGAGGATCACTTTTATAAATGGAGCTCAGAGCAGACTGATGTGACAGTCGTAGCCATCCGATAGCTAGCCGCTCGGGGCTGTATGGGGTTTATTATGGAGAGGGACACCGCCTATAGCAGACTGATAGTGATAACCATAGCCATCCGATAGCAGACCGCTCGAGGATGCATGGAGTTTGTTATGGAGAGGGGCACCACCTATAGTAGATTGATAGTAACAACCGTAACCATCCGGTACTGAGCCATTCAGGGCCACGTGGAGTTTGTTATGGAAAGAGGTGTCCGTTGTCGAGATTTAATAGTGGAAATTCGAGGGAAGCAGGCATTGGTTGGTGAAGAGCTTCGACATATGTCAATTCTGGAGGAGTTTGGACTCTTAAAGGGAACACGACTAGAGGGGATCATTCGAAAGAAATACTACTTGAAATCTAGAAGTAATCTACTGAAGAAATCCGGATGGAGTTTGACTGATGAAGAATTCCAAAAGAAGTTCGATTGGTGGAGAAGTTTGGCTGAAGAAGAAGTTCAAAAGGAGTTTGGCTCTTGGGGGAATCCAACTAAAGAAGAAGTTTGGAAGGAGTTTGACTACTGGAGGAATTTGACTAAAGAAGAAGTTTGAAAGGAGTTCGGCTCCTGGATGAATCTGACTGAAGGCAAAGTTCGAAAGGAGTTTGTAGGAGATTCTATCTTCTATTGAAGCTCGGAAGAGATCTTATCTTCAGCCAAGGTTGTAGGAGATCTTATCTCCTATTGAAGTTGAAGCTCGAAAAAGATCTTATCTCCAATCGAGGTTGTAGGAGATCTTATCTTCTGTTTTAGTTGAAGAAGATTCTATCTTCTATCGAAGCTCGAAGAAGATCTTATCTCTAGTCGAGATTGTAGGAGATCTTATCTTATGTTGAAGTTGAAGGAGATTCTATCTTCTGCAGAAGCTTGAAGGAGATCTTATCTCTAGTCTCCTATTAAAGTTGAAGCTCGAAGGAGATCTTATCTGAAGTTGAAGCTCGGGAAAGATCTCATCCCTAATTGAGGTTATAGGAGATCTTTGTTAGATATATGTGTCCTAGAAGCCAAAATTGGCTGACACTTGTAATACACATCTAAGGGCAAAATTATAATTTTGACTATAATAATAAAATAGATTATTTTCTATCATAATGTATATTTAAAAGTGTCTGTGATACATCCCTTGAGTTAATGGCAATGATGGTTCATATTTTCAAGAGTTGAAAATTTAAAACATAAATTTTTATTATTAAATTATAAAATGCTCCCAACCATAGGATTACCATGAGGATGATGATTGATCCAGAAGATTGGCATACGATCGCTTCTTTAGGATAGATGAGTCTTAAGTCTATGATGTAGAAATATTGGAATGAGAGTATAGGTACTCATTAGAGAATGAGGGTACTGAACGTGACCACCTCGAGCAGTCATGAGAAAGTCTACCTTCTTGTCGATGACTGATTTGAAGCTGCAGTGGTGTATCTGGTTCTTTGACCTGAGGTTCATCAGTAGTTCACCTTGAGGGTGTTGTAGTTTGACTATACCATAACTCGATCTCCTAGCCATTCGAAATCCTAAGGTGTATGTTGGCTCTAGCATGTTCATTGTAGGAATTGGATTGCACCAATAGAAGATCTATCTACCTCGGTAGATGAGGAGCATCCCTATGATAATCATGAGAATCAAGTCCATAAGCCCATGGCTATGGCAAAGTGAAATAATAGAAAAAGTTTCTATTAGGGTTTTCACATTAGACTTGAATCGAATGATTAATTCATATGATGGAAATTAGGGTTTGACAAGATCACCTTAACCCTAATCCGATCGAGGCTCAAGATAGAGGAATTTAATCACATACGTAACTACACCAAGAGGTTCATTTTCAGTTTTTGATGGATTGCCACCATATGCTGCTAGATGTCACTGATAATTTTGGGAGCAATTAGAATGATTTGGATGATCGATCGTGCTAGTTGTCTAAATCAAAAAAGTTTTGATTCATCGAAAGGTGTTTCGATGATGTCGATGATAGAGATCATGACATATCCCATTACCATATGAAACTGAATCTAACTGGATCACACAAACAAGAGTTTGGATCTAGATATCATCAATTGGACTAATCTAGTTCAATTGTTTTGAATAAGATTCAATTAGGTTTAAGAAAATCATGCTAGCACACGATTGAGCCTAATGTTCCCCTTCAAAATCATTAAAGCTTGTCTCGACTGAGCCAAATATATTTGGGCTCACTCAAAAATCTTTACTTGATCTGACTAGAGCTTGTCCAGGTCAGAAAAGGGTTGTCTTAATTTATGAGATAAATTTAAGACAACAGCAGTCATTTTTCATCAATTGTTAAATCTTGTCTTTTGACTTTAGTCAAATGTTGATCTTTGATACTTAAACATCTGCCCATATGTTATGCACCCAAAGGAGAGAACATGGGGCTTTGTCCCTTGTTAAAAAGTAGAAGGGGAGGGGGTGCATGCCTAAGGAGGTGTGCGCCCAATGAGGATCACGTCTGGAGTCCCAAACAGATGGGACTCTAGGTTGCTTCATGGTTTCAACTTAGGTGGTGCCAAAGAGTCCTGTTTGATTAGTCTTGGTGCCACCTAAGGAGGTTTATGAGAGACTCTAATTTAATTGGATCAAATGATATCATCCCACCAATTAGATTTAGATCTGATTGCATAAAACGTCGTGATTGGCCGAGATGATGTGGCACTGCATGGCGCAATAGGGTCTATATAAACCCTATTTGCACCTAGAATTTAGAGTTTTTGCTCTTTGCCCATGCCACAAGGCTTCTCTCCCTCCCTCTCCATACCACCTTCAGGTCCTCTCTGAAGGGAAATCCTGATTTCTCGGTCCAGGTTCGTCCAGATCTGATTAGATCAAGAGATATATTTCAAAAATTTTCCCTTGATCTCAATCAGATCTTGATATATTTCAGATCTGATTCTTATTATTTTAATAAATAAAATAAAATAAGATAAATTAAATCAAATTTAATTTACCTGATTTGGGTAATCCTATTACCCTGGAGATGATCCTGATTGCAGCGGAAGGTTCTGGATCTAGCCACGCAAGCGTCTGACCTCTACCGATATCCACTCGAGTTGAATCTGGAGATCTTCTTCTTCTCTATCACACCTCCAAAAATCAGATCTAGATCTGATCTGGAGGATCTTCAAAACTCTTTTGAAGATCTGCAGTCGTCCTTTTGCAGCAGCGCAACCTTCTTGCTTTTGATCGCCTTTCCTTGATCTGAATCGCACCAACCTAAGTCCAAAACACTTTTGGACGTGGAGAGCAAGGGGAGAAGAGACTATGGCATGGAGAAGGAGGGGAGAGGCAGCCTTGGGGCGTGGGGTTTCTCAATTGCATTCACTTAGAATTAGGGTTGGGCGCAGGGTCTTATTTATAGACCTCTTGTGATCCAACTCCTCTTCCTCTCAACCAATCACAACCCTTTATGAAATCAGATCTAAATCTGATTGGTTGGAATAGAGACCCCTGGATTCCTCCTTAGAGGATGCCTAAGACCAGTCAAACTGGATTCTTAGTAGAACTCTGATTGGAATCCAAAAGGGAGGTGGAGTCCTTATCCAACAAGGACTCCTAGGCGCCTCCTTCTTGGGCTCACGCCACCCTTGGCGTGCGCCCTTCTCCTTGCCAGGTTCTGGCAGGGGGACAGGCCCCCACCAGCTCTCCAATAGGTGCATGACATGTGGTCAAAAGTCAAAGGGTCAATGGTCAATGTTTGACCAGTCAAATGTAGACTTTTGACCAAAGTCAAAGAACAAGAAATGGCAGGTGACCAAAAATGGTAGGTAATGTCTTACAAATAAGACAACCTATTCTGACTTGGACAACCTCCAATCTGACCATATGAAGGCCTCTGATTGAGCACAAACTCCTTTGGCTCAGTCAGGACAACTTATTTGTGATAGTAAAAGAAGAACGTTAGGTTCAATCGAGTGCTAGCACGATTTCCTTGAACCTAATTGAATCTCATTCAGATCAATTGAACTAGATCAGTTCAATTGATGATCACCAGATTCAAACCCTTGTTTGTGTGACCCAGTTAGGTTCAATTCTGTATGGTAATGGGATATGTCATGATCTCTATCATAGACATCATCAAAACTCCTTTCGATGGATCAGAACTCTTCTGATTCGAACAGCTAGAATGATCGATCATCTAAATTATTCTAATTGCTCCCAAAATCCACCAGTGACACCTAGCAGTATATGGTGGCAACCCATCAGAGCTGAATGCGAACCTCTTGGTGCAGCTACCTATGTGATTCAGTTCTTCTATCTTGAGCCCCGATCAGATTAGGGTTAAGGTGAACTCGTCAAACCCTAGTCTCTGTCTGTCATATGATGTAATCATTCGATTCGAGTCCAATGTGAAAATATAAATAGAAACTCTTTCTATTATTTCACTCTACCATGGCCATGGATTTCTGGACTTGATTCTCATGATCATCATAGGGCTACTCCTCTACCACCGAGGTAGATAGATTCCATCTTGATGCAATCCAGTTCCTACAATGAACATGTCACAGCCAACATACACCTCAGGGTTCCATATGGCTAGGAGACCGAGTAATGGTGTAGTCAAACTATAACACCCTCAAGGTGAACTATCGATGCATCTCAGGTCAAAGAACCAGACACACTACTGCAGCATCGAGTCAGTCATTGACGAGAAGGTAGACTTCCTAATGACTACTCGAGGTGGTCACGCTCAGTGCCCTCGTTCTCTAACGAGTACCTGTACTTTCGCTCCGGTGTCTCCACACCATAGACTCAAGACTCATCTACTAAAGAGAAGCGATCGTACACCAACCTTCCGGATCAATCACCATCCTCGTGATGATCCTATGGTCGGGAGCTGTTTATGAGTTAATAATGATTATTCATGTCTTAAATTTTCAACTCTTGAAAATATGAATTATCATTATCATTAACTCAAAGGATGTATCACAGACACTAAATACACAGGTGTGATAGAAAATAACTCATTTCATTAATTATAGTCAAAATTATAATTTTGCCCCTAGAAGTGTATTACAAGTGTCAGCCAATTCTGGCTTCTAGGGCACATATATCTAACACTCTCTTTCCTATCCACATCCAAGAGTTTTTGGGCTCGCATTTGGTGCGATCTAAGCAAGAGAAAGGTGACAGAAAAGGAAGAAGACAGCACTGCTGCAAGAGACAATGGCTAATCTTCAAAAGTCAATTTGAAGATCATCAAGATTAAATCTAGATCTAATTTTTGGAGCATAGATTGAGAAGGAAAAGATCTCTAAATCTTGCTTGAGTAGATATCGGTAGAGGCCAAATGCTTGCGTGACAACATCTAGAACCTTAGGCAAACATCGGGATCATCACAGGATAATAGGATTACCCATAACAAAGGTATGACTAAATTAGATTTAATTTATTTTATTTTATTATTTTATAAGATCAATAAAATCAGATTTGAAGAGTCTCAGATCTAATTTATATCTAAGAAAAAAAAAATTTAAATATCTCTTTTGATCCAATTAGATATAAACGAATCTGATCCAAAAAATAGGATTTTTCTTTCAATCTTATCTCCTGTTGAAGTGTTGGGGTCGTCAGTATGGCCTCTCCCTCCTATCTTATATCAATGAGGTCTTCGACTTTGCTCATATTAGGATGAGGTTCTTCTTCTATTTTAAATAATCGGAGGTCTTCAACTTGCTCATGTTAGGATGAGGTTCTCCTCCTGTTCCTAACAATGCCACTTTTGATTGCTTCTTTTCTATCATCACAGTTTTTGCACCAAGAAATAATAATGTTCAGGTGGAGGAATTCTATTGAAGAAAAATTACTGATAGTATATTCTTAGATTTTCTGAATTTCAGGGTCATGGGAGCGTTGTTCCTCCGAGCTCCTTCAGGCAATAAGCTCAGGGTCGGACAACCTCCTCTATTTCATACGGATTTTCTCAATTTGGAGCAAGCTTCCCCTGGCTTTAAGGCTGAGAGATGGTGCCTCGTCGAAGCACTAAGTCCCCCAAAGATAGTGTTGATGATGTTGAGAGATGATCGATCTTCTTATTGTTCCTTTCTTTTTGGTGGTTCTGGCTGCGACAATGCCCTCGGTCGATCTTCACTTGCTTCAGGTCGGTGTCTGAGGAATCGATCCAACCAGCCTCTCCTGATGAGCTCCTCGATCTTGTCTTGGAGCTGAATGCATTCTTCAATATCGTAACTATGGTCATGAAGATATAAATAGTACTTGCTTCAATTGTGCTTGTTTGGAGGAGATTGTAATTCTTCTTCTGGAGGGAGAACTTCTTCGTACCCTTCTGTCGGAGCTTCTTTGATGATGAGCTCGAGAAGAAGTTTGGACTAGCTTGCACTCAGAGGGAGTCCATGAGGATGGTCGAACTTCATTCGGCCCTTTATCTGCTGTGAGTATATTAGACTCGCCCGTTTGCCGCACTCCTGTGGCTTCCTCATCTTTCAATTTGAAGGCTTCTTCCGCTCGGGCATATCCCTCAACCTAAGCTCGCAGATCGATAAAGTCTCTAAGATACTTCTTCTCCAGGAAGAATAGCAAATCATTCTTCTAAAGGCCATCCTTAAGTGTGGCCATTGCAACAGACTAGTCCAGGTTTTAAACCTCCAATGCAGCAGCATTAAATCAAATGACGTAAGCTCGGATAGATTTCTCCTCTTTTTGCTTGATATTCATTAGAGAATTCAAACCTCGACGCGAACATCGACTGCTAATGAAGTGAGCCACAAACTAATGGCTCATCTAATCAAAGAAGATCATACCCAGCTTCAATGTCGAGTACCAGTTTCTTGCTGCTCCCTTTAAGGTAGATGAAAAAGCTCGGTATAAGATAGTATCTGATGCACCATGGAATAGCATCATGGTTCGAAAGGCCTTAGGTAATTGACCGGATTAGAGGTTCCATCATAGCTTTCAAATTGGGAAAGCTTGAAGTTCGACGAAATAGGCTCTTGCATAATTTGGAGAGAGAAAGGAAGATCGATGCGGATATCGTCATGGTGAGTCGAGGCGACGTGGTGGAGTTTCTCAATCCATCGATCCATCTTTCGTAGTTTTTAATCAAGGACATCATCTCAATCACGGATCTTGGAAGGCTTTCGGCTATAGATGTGAAAGGTCTCTTTCGGAGAAGAATCACAATCTGAACAAGAATCCTCTTCTCTCTATTTTTTCTTTCCAAGGGCGATGGGTATGCTAGCCCAAGTGCTCCTCCTTGAAATCGATTCCTGATATTTTGATGGTGGATTTTCTGACGAAATTGCCATCGAAGGCTGCCGCATGGCCTGCACCATTTTGGTGAGGCCCTAAACCCGCTGCATCAGTAGGTTAAACTGCTCTAGATCTATCATGGCCATCGATGGAGGAGGAGGTTGAAGCACCGATGATGGAGCAGGAGCGGATGGATCTGGCTCAGATCTAGTGGTAGAAGCGGTAGATCTCTGGATAGTTGCCTTCTTTAGAGGTATTTCTTAGGATTGAGGAGGAGAATGGAGATGAACCTTGAAGAAGAAGATCCACTGGATCGACTGAGCACTTCTTTAAGAAAATGGGTACCTAAGAAATAGAGGTCCCTTCCTCCAGTGCCAAACCTATTGGTGCAAAATTTGATCAATGTCGGATCGAGCTGGAATTAAGGAAGAAGAGATCGTCATCGATGACCTGCAAAATAAAGTCCCGCCCTAGACTCGATGGTGGTGGCTCTAGCATGATCCTCCGATGATCAAGTCAGCTCTTCTGGCCAATAGGACTGGAGTACTCAGAAAAAAATTCAATAGAGTTTTTGAAAGGAGAAGAGAGCTTAGAGAAAATGTATCTAGAGGATTCCTTTTATAGATGGAGCCCAGAGTAGATTGATAGCGATAGTCATAGTCGTCCGATAGCTAGCTGCTCGAGGCCGCACGAGGTTTGTTAGAAAGAGGGGCACCATCTGTAGTAGACTGATAGTGACAGTCGTAGCCGTCCGATAGTGGATCGCTTAGGACCGCATGGGGTTTGTTATGGAGAGGGGTGCCTTCTATAGTAGACTGATAGTGACAGTCATAGCCATCCGATACTGAGCTGCTCAAGACTATGAGAGTTTGTTATGGAGAGAGGTGTCCGTTGTCGAGATTTAATAGTCAAAGTTTGGGAGAAGCAGGCATTGATTGATGAAGAGCATTGAAGTATGTCAATTTCAGAGGAGTTTGGACTTCTAAAGAAAACACAGCTAGAGGGGATCATTCGAGAGAAATACTACTTGAAATCTGAAAGTAATCTACTAAAGGAATCCGAATAGAGTTCGACTGATGGAGAAGTCCTGAAGGAGTTCAACTAGTGGAAAAATTTGATTGAAGGAGAAATTCGGAAGGAGTTCGGCTCCTAGAGAAATTCGACTAAAGAAGAAGTTTGGAAGGAGTTCGGTTGCTGAAGGAATTTGACTGAAGAAAAAGTTTGGAAGGAGTTTGGCTACTGGAGGAATTTGACTGAAGAAAAAGTTTGAAAGGAGTTTGGCTCCTGGAGGAATCCGACTGAAGGCAAAATTTGGTATGAGTTCAGCTTCTGGAGGAATCCAACTGAAGCAGAAGTTCGAAAAAAATTTGGCTCCTAGAGAAATCCAACTAAAGGAGAAGTCCAAAAGAAGTTCGATCACTGGAGGAGTTCGACCACTCTAAGAGTTCGAAAGGGATTCGACTGCTGGAGGAGTTTTCGATCGAAGCTCTTCTATGATTATCAGTTACATTAGGCTAAGCATCAGACTGGACTTTGATGGGTGCAGGGTTTATCCCAACAACCTATATCCCATCAGAGACATTCTCGATAGCAGAATGCTCTAGAGTTGGTTACGTTTAATAACAATGTATCCATATATCTCATCCGTATGCCATACCAGTGTCTCTACACTCCTTGGTTAAGAGGACAATCAACCTATATGGCATATAGCGACCTATGCTCGATAGACACTATCATCCTAATTAACAGTCTATCATTTGATCGTGAATAGATTTAAGGACTAATTGATAAATCCTCTCTTTATCGAAGATAAATAGTCCTAAAGACTTCATCACAATAATGGAGTTTATTAGAAGATGAATACTTTATGATGAAAAATACCAAAAATATATTTTATTTATTAATAAATTAATCACAAATATAATACAGCATAACCATCAACAGGCTGATGATTGGCTTTAGGATATATTTCGCAACAACTCCCACTTATCCTAAAGCCACTAAGAACAGTATCTAATATCCATCTTCGACTTGTGGTTGTCGAAATTCTTTATCGCTAGGGCTTTAGTAAAGGGATCGATCAGGTTCTCTTTTCCATCGATCTTCTGAAGGTCAACGTCACCTCGATCCATGATCTTCCAGACTAGGTGGAAGCAGTGCAAGATGTGCTTCGTCCATTGGTGTGCCTTTTGTTCCTTCACCTGAGCTACAGCACCAGAGCTATCACAGTAGAGCAGGACCGAACCATCTAGGCAGGGTGCTACTCCGAGCTCAATGATAAATTTTCTCAACCACATAGCTTTCTTCATGACATCTGATGCTGCCTATACTCTATTTCGCAAATAGAGTCTACCATAGTATGCTGCTTGGAACTCTTCTAGCAGATGGCTTCATCATTTAGAGTAAAGATATATCCCGACATGCTTCCACTGTCATCATCATCAAATTGAAAGCTAGTACGTAAACCCCATAAATTTCAGATCTAACTCTCCATAAACCAGCCATTGGTTCTTAGTATTTTTAAAATACTTAAGGATAATTTTAACAACTTTTCAGTGGTTTTCTCCAGGGTCAAATTGATATCTACTCACTACTCCTAGTGAGTATGCCACGTCTAGTCCCGTACATGTCATGGCGTACATGATAGATCCCACTACTAAAACATATGGGACTCTACTCATACACTTTCTCTTTAAGAGTTGTCGAACAAACCTTCTTAGAGAGAAATTTCATGGCCTATCGGGAGATAGCCCTTTTGGAAATTCTCCATGCTGAACCTCTTCAGTACAGTATCTATGTACATGGACTGGGATAACCCAAGCATCCTTTTAGATCTATCCCTATAGATCTTCATCCCTAGGATATAGGATGCTTCACCCAAGTCCTTCATGGAGAATGACAACCAGAATTTTATTCCCTGTAGTGTGGGGATGTCATTCTCGATTAAAAGAGTATCATCCACATACAAGATATGGAATACCACTGCTGGACCATTTGTCCATTTATAAATGCGGGATTCTTTTTCATTCTTAGCGAAGCCATACGTTTTAATCACCTTATCAAAATGCATGTTCCAACTCTGAGATGCTTGTTTCAATCCATAAATGGATCTTTGAAGCTTGCGCATCTTCGACTTATCTATGGATGTGAATCCCTCAGGTTGTATCATATACACCACTTTGATCAAGTCTCCATTTAGGAAAGCTGCCATCACATCCATCTACCAGATCTCATAGTCTAGATGGGTAGCTATCATAAGCATTATCCAAATGAATTTGAGTATTGCTGAAGGAGAGAACGTCTCATCATAGTCAATACCATAATGTTAATGATATCCCTCAGTAACCAGATGGACTTTATAGGTCTCCATCTTTCTGTTTGCACTCCTTTTTCTTTTAAAGATCTATTTACATCCAATGGGTTAAACCCCCTTGGGTGGGTCAACCAACATCCACACATCATTGACCTTCATGGATTATATTTCGAATTTCATGGCCTCAAGCCATTTCTCAGAATCGGATCTCTACATAGCATCCATATAAGTGATCAGATCATCATCATTCTCATTGAGTTCAATGAGATCACCATCCCAAATTAAGAAATTGGAGTATCTATTCGGATGATGTGGTACTCTACCGGATCGCCTTAATGGTGCAGGTATTCTAGGCTTTAGATTTGATCTAATCAAATCCGACTCAGGTTCAACTATAGGTATCAATTTTTCTATCTATTGAACTTCATCAAGTTCAACCTTAAAGGCAACAGTTCCTTCACCAAAAAACTTTTTTTCTAAAAAGATTACCTTAAGGCTGACAAACACCTTTTATTTTTCAGCATGGTAGAAATAGTAACCCTTACTTTCTTTGGAAAATCCTATAAACATGCACTAATCAAATCGGGATCCAAGCTTATCCGTATGCAAACGTTTGACATAGGCCTGACAACCCCAAACCCGTGGGTGAGAGAGTGTAGGCCTATGCCCAGTCCATATCGCATATGAAGTCTTTGTGATAGATTTACTCGGTACATTGTTTAATATATAACATGCAGTCTCAAGAGCATAACCTTAAAATAAAATAGGCAAACTAAAAAATTTCATCATGAATCAAACCATGTCTAATAAGGTTTGATTTTTCTTTTCGATACACCATTATGCTGTAGTGTTCTTAGAGGAGTTCACTATGAGAGAATCCCATTCTCTCCTAGATATGTCAAGAACACATTGGATAGATATTCACCTCCTCGATCAGATCGAAGAGTTTTAATACTCTTTCCAGTTTATTTTTCTACTTTACCTCAAAATCTTTTGAATATTTCAAATGAACCCAACTTATGGTTAAATAGATAAACATATCCATACCTAGATAGATCATCTATAAAAGTAATGAAATAGAAGTATCCATCTCTAGCACCTGTGCTCATTGGTCCACATACATCAGTATATACTAGACCTAAAAGCTCAATAGCTATCTTACCTTTTTCAGTAAAAGATGACTTGGTCATTTTACCAAGAAGGCAATATTCACAAGTTGAAAGTGATTCATAATCATTGACTTCAAGAATTTCCTCTTGAGTCAACCTATTTATCCTATTCTTATTTATGTGACCTAGCCTACAGTGCCATAGGTAAATATCTGAGACATTATCTAATCTAGGATATTTTCTAGAAGTGTACATTATACTTACAAGCTGTGATAAATGTAAATACCATTTCTTTATTGTTCTTGCATTACTGTAATATCTTCATAATAATATCATAATAATCTTTTTTTATAAATAAATGATAACCATCTTTGGTCAAAAGGCTAGCAGAGATTATATTCATCCAAAAAAAAGGACAATAATGACATTCATTTAAAGAAATGATATTAGTATTAAGAATAAGTTGAACTATTTTCATAGCTAGAACTGGAACAGATCTTTCATCTCCAACATTCAGGAATTGCTTATTATTTTCAAATCTTCTACTAATTTGAAGTCCTTGCAACATATTGCAAATATGGACTAGACTTTCGATATCAATACCAAAGTAGAAGTATCACAAATAGAAAAATTATAAGGTGTTATCATATGACATCCTTGATAAGCAACTACTTAGTCATCTCTCTTTTCTAGCCTATTGGGATCATGAGAATCAAGATGCTAAGGATAATTCCTCTTCCAATGCCCCTACTTCTTACAATGGAAGCATTCTACCTGATCTAGGTTATTCTTGGATCATATATTTAAACTAGGCATAGAAGTCCCAGTACGAACCACTTTGTGTTGCTGAACAATATTCAACTTTTGATACTTATTATCGAAGTTGGGTTCCATGTGTTTATCACTGTCTAACAGTGAATAGAGCAACTGTGGTTAGAGTTTAACTGCATAAAGAAGAACCAAAAGTCTAATTAGTAATTAATTCATTGAACCTAAAGATTTGGACTTTAATCAAAAGATTTCTCCTACTATTTTATTCGAACTGGTAGCCTCTACCTCCAATTCGAGGAATTGCCTTAATTCCTTAGTGGGTACTAAAATCCACATAGACTGCACACAAGCTCAACTATGGTTGGTCAACCCATGTACCTTTAAGGATAGGTTCATAACCAATTATTTTTTTAAATAATTTTTAGTAATTTAATTTTGCCCCAGGTATCTTTTTAGTAGGCTAGGGCCTCCACTGAAAGTCTCGGTTAGGTCCAACCATTAACACGATCATACTTGATCCATCTAACTAATGAATGATTAAGCCAAACTATGATTAGTCAACCTAACCACCATTTAGAGAGACACAATCAAGAAATCATATTATGAATGATAATTTCATTAGCGGATAAGCACCAAGCCTATGGGCCTCCAATGATTATCCAACTAATGGACCCATTATCATCCACTTAATGGGCGGCTATGATCTAATTATCATCATAACTTTTTTATTTTAAGGACCTACTAATTTTAGAGCATTTAATTGATTTGATTTAAAGAAAGAAGGTTTGATGAACCAGCTTGTCATTATCTTCCACTGGCTTCACCAAGTCAGCTTAAGGAAGACCATTAATAGGCCGGTCTAGGAGCACCTAAATCAGTCATACTGATTTACCTAACTGACATGGATCAGCTCGAATAGTCAAGTGATTCGATTAAAATATAATTTTACTAAGAGGTCAGGTCAGTTCAATCAGTCAGAGGGTCTGCCAAAGCATGTCTTAGGCACCATCAAAAATGGCTAGGTAAGCGGGCTGCCAAGTAAAGACCATCAATTTGGTTTATCTTAGATATCAACTAGTTTAATTAATTTTAATTAGATCAATCTAACAGTTCATGCTAGACCGTATAGCCAAGAATCAAGTCCATCTTGGATCTCATTAAAGACATCGACTTGACCAACTTCAACTATTGTAATTGATCTAGAGAATCCTTTAAGATAACAATTGATTAGATTTAGTCAATTCTCTAATTAAGTCCATTCTTTAATCTAATCCTAGGTCTAACCCAATTAATGGACCTAATCTCCACTAACCCATTTAACCTAATGTGTTATGATTTGTGTCTTAGGATCTTCAATTCACAATTCTAGATCCTAATCAAACAACTTCTTAATTCTCAATTAAGTTTTAGGCTGAGGATTGAGATTTGACTTTTTGAAAATAATTTTCATATTTGTAAAATATTTTTATAATATGGTTCTATCAACCAAATTGCATGTTTGATTCATAATCAATATGCAAGTAACATAAACACGAATCTACTTTAGATCTAAGATAAATAGGTTCATGTAATTGAAATAATTTTAAATTTAATCAATCATATTTTTCTAGATCAAATCTAATATATTTATAATGATTAAAATTAGAATAAAATATTTTTAATTAGATCATAAATTTTTTTAAATTTAATCTAAAATTTTATGATCAATATTTCATATCAGCACGTACTAAGACAACCTCTCCACTATAAGGGGTAAACCTTATAGCAGGATAATCTTATAATTAGTCCATACAATCTAAAATTTTTATTTTTAGATTTAAAATTATTTTTAATCTAATAAATTATAAATAAAATTAGATCATATCTAATAAATTTATGATTAAAGATAGATCAATATGAATTAGGACAATCTCTCCATTGTAAGGGATAAACCTTACAGCAGAACAACCTCATAATCAATTTGTGTGATCATCATTTTTAATTTTAGATTTAAAAAATAGATTATAAATTAGATCTAATCCAAGAAAATCTAAACATGCATACATAATCATGTAATAATTAATCTTGCACTGATATCAATTATGGGAACTAAATCTAGGATTTTAGAATTAGATCTTGAAACTTTTTCAGGATCTGACAATGAAAGAATAAAATTAATCAAAATTAATTTTAAATATCAAAAAATATCCTAGATATAGGATCTATTACATGATCATGGCATGTTATTAAATCAATAATCAAAATCTAAAGAAGAAACTAAAACATGTTGATTATATCAACATGTATATACACTACATCTAATGTAGGTATAAAAATAATAGATCGGATCTATTACCTATATAAGTTAGATATTCTAACTTGCTAATCCAGGCTTGAGGATAAAGTTGTGAGCCACACATGCATCCAATCTCTAGGAGTCGTCCACACGAGTCCACGATCATGATCAAAAGTTCTGATGCAGGAAATCAGCATAGTATGGTAGTATTGTGCTAATCCTTCTTTGATGGTTGATCAGATGCCTTCTTCTTCTAGATTTAGACTCTTTCAAAGATGAGAAGGAGAAGAGAAGGTTTCAGATATGAGACACTCAAAAAACTTAAAGAAAGAGGAAGGAAAGAGGTGAACATAGCAACCCTAGAAGAAGACCCTCTTCTTCTTCTCTTTGCTCTCACCTAGATACCTAGTTTGGTGTCTATGAAACCCCAATGCCCAAGGACTCTCTCTCTGTAATTTTTACACACCTCAAATCTCTCTCAATAGTCTATAACATATCATAAAATTGGCTTAAAATTCATCCAAAATATATAGGAGAAGAAGAGTCCTTGTCTAGGACAAAAACTAGACAAGGAAAGACCAAAAAGGGCAAATTAAGGGGCACCCAACTCTTGGGAACCCTCTCCAAAAATTTTTGGCCTAAACCAACATGAAAATGTTGCCCAAAACCATCTCTTCTTTATTGAGAATATCAAAGAAAAAATAGGGAGGAGGGCGACAAAAAGGGAGGAAGAGTTTTGGTTTTTCAAAATACTATCTCAGAGGATTTAAAACCAAAACAAATTCCCTTCTTTGACTTGGTCCACTTCTTAACTTCCATATGAGAAAGAGAGGAGAGGAGGGCATTCATGAGAAGGTCTGGGAGAAAGGTATTTGTCACACAAAATAAGAGACAAAGAGGCATGGGGCGTGAGGGGCTAAGGTGGCGCAAGGTGGAATCCTAGTCTTACTAGGATTCCATCTATGACTTGGTCAAAGTAGTTTCTCAAACCAAATTAAAACAAAATCAAGTCAACCAAACTAAATTAGACCCTAACCCAATTAAAAATTTAATTAAATTAGATTTAATTAAATTTAATTTTGATTTATTTTTCTAATTAAATTAGGAAATTGGGTTGGCCCAAGTTCTAGTTGAACTAGGACTAGTTCTTCCTTGCATTTGGCTTATCCAATAAGCCAATTCGACTTGATTCCATCAAGTCCAAACTAAATCTAATTAAATCATATTTAATTAAACTTAATCTCAACCCTCTGACTTAATTAAATTAAGTCAATTAATAATCTAATTGCTAATCAATCCTCCTATAATATTTACACTAGGTTAAAGATCAATCGTATTGATTGTTTAATCTTAGAACGATTCTTAGTCATTGATCAATCATCCAATCAGATCATGAGCTCTAATGTGTATGACCTCATAGGTCCAAACCTAAGCTAATAGCATAAAAATAGATTCCTGTACCAATCGAAGTAACCATCTAACAATGATATCCGACAGTCGGATAGGTTGAATATATAGAACAACATCCTTAGAATCCATGTGGATATTGTTTCCATATAATTCATTTTCTTGACCAAAATGCTTGTAGGATACCTCAAAGTTCAATTGTCAACTATAATCAGGTTGTCCATATTGTATTTCAAAATATCAAATTCATCTAATGGATTACCTTGGCTAAGGTTTTGCTATATTGAAATACAATGATACATTCTTCTCCAACTCTTAGAGTGGTCAATTCCATCTTGATCATACTTTGACTTTACAAGTACTTGACTATGCCCAGAAGCCTTCTGTTATTGAATTAAAAATTCAGTTAGTCTAGTATCAAAGCACAGTGACTTGCTTGCTAGTCACTAAGACGATCTTAGGTCTAAGGGATACTTATACCTATATCTCATCAGAGACATTTTCGATAGTAGAATGCTCTAGAGTTAGTCATGTTCAATGATGATGTATCCATAAATCTCACTTGTATACCATACCAGTATCTCCACACTCCTTAGTTAAGAGGACAACCAACCTATATGGCATACAGTGACCTATGCTCGATAGATGCTATCGTTCTAATTAACAACCTATCATTTGATTATGAATAAATTTAAAAACTAATCGATAAATCTTCTCTTTATTGAAGCTAAATAGTTCTAAGAACTTCATCACAATAATGAAGTTCATTAGAAGATGAATACTTTATGATGAAAAATGCTAAAAATATTTTTTATTTATTAATGAATCAATTATAAATATAATATAGCAAAATCATCAACAGACTGACAATTGACTTTGGAACACATTTTCCAATAGGATGACACCAAGTATAATTCAAATCAAGATCAAATCTTCTTGTTTGATTGCAAGAATTTTCTCAAAAATAATCTTGGAGCATTTTCGAGACATCTCCTAAAATTTTTGAGATGTCTCGTAGAGTCTGGCACACTCAAACAAGGTTCCAGCATAGTTTTAAGAGGTCTCGAGTTGAACTCAAGATGTCTCTATCTCAGGAGATAGAAATATAGTTTCTACACTCTAAGAGCAAAATGTCTCATAGAATTTTCGAGAGGTCTCACAATCACGGTGAGATGTCTTCTTCAAAATCGAGAGCTTTTGATCTCAGGAAATAGCTTTTTTCTAGAAAGTAGATTTTCGAGTGATTGAGAATGAGACATCTCCTGATCAAATTGAAAGGTCTCGAAGTCTAGTGAGATGTCTCAAGAAAAATCAAGAGGTCTCAAAACACGACGACAACACTTCAATGGATAGTTTTAGATCTTCTTTTTTCGACCCCAATGGCTAGTTCTTACCTCCAATGGTTATGTCAGAGCTTCCAATGACTAGAATTCTCTCTCCAACCATCTCCAAGGATATTAAAAGGTGAAGAATCAATTAAAAAAAAAGATTAAGGGATTTAAAGAGAGAATCTTTTAGTTTGGATAAGGAACATTGAAAATCCAAAGAAAAGAGAAAAGAAGAAAAAATTATACACAAATTTCAACAAGCCATCAAAGCAATCTTCTCCAACATCTTTCGCAACCTCTCAAGTATAAATTGAAGAGAAGCCAAGCTTCAATCAAAAAAATCAACGGCTTCTTCCTAGGGCTTTAAAAGAGCTTACATTCCATTCTTTATATTGTGCTGAAATTCATCTACTATATTTTTGTTTCTTTTGAAGTTTCTTTGGAGGGAAAGAAACTTGGGGATTAGGTCCATCCAAGCCTGAAATTAGATATTATAGGTTTTGGTTGGTGAGCTAAAAAACTAGCTGGATTGCTGGTGAACCTGAAAAACTAATGGTGTATGATTTTAGTTGCTGCTCCTATGAAAATCAACTAGATTTATTTATGGGTCTAAAAAAATAAATATTATAATCAAGGATGGATTATAGTAAAAATCCTAAGAAAAGCTTGAAAAGTGGATGTAGGTGTGGGTTGCACCGAACCACTATAAATTATGGTGTGTTTGTATTGTGCTTCTTCTTCTATCCCTTTGCATTCTCTTAATTCTTACTTTACTTACTTTATCATCTGCTTAGATTAGTCTTTAAATTCTTTCATAGCATTTGTATATCATAAATCCACTACTGCTTATATTATATACATCTCATCCATCATTTAGGTTAAAATCAAAGCATATATTTATTTAGAGATAAATTTGGACAAAATTTTAAAAAAACTCAATCCCCCCCTCTTGGGTTGCTACCTCTAGGCAACAAGTATTGAGTTTCATGTCAAAAGATGAAAAGAGCAACGAAGCTCATTGTAAAGCTAGTCTTAACTCATAGCCTATTTGATTCGAGCTAGTAAGCCTAAGGGGTATTTTATACCTATTGTCCTAAAGCCAACTGGTTTGGGGGTCATTGGCCTAAGAAGCGTTACATTGATCAAATAGAAAGCTTAAGAGATTAAAACACTCAATAATTGTATAATGTTAAAAAATATATATACATTGATTTTTCACCATGTAATCGGATTCCATTGCCTAAGTAAGCAATGATATTTACATTAAAAAGTGGACAATATGAATAAAAAAATTTAATAAATGAAGGATAGAAGTAGCAATACACTTGTCCATATGAAAGTTTAGATAATTTATAGATAAAGATAGGTCAATTTAAAAAAATTTAAAAAAGTTGAATGTTCTTCACTTAATCTTCATATTGGTAAGTATTAATACTCTAATGATATACCTCACTCACACTCTATTAAATATCAATGGTCATTTTAAAAATTGCTCGATAAAATTTGAAACTCTAAAGTTAAAAGATATCTAAAACTAAATTCATTCTTTACTCGATGATGAGCAAAGCTTAAGTTGGAGGATGTGATAATTATCATAAATATACTAATAAAAGTATTAATTTATAAATTAATTTATTTTTATTTTTAAAAATTAATATTTTTATTTTTTTAGAAAATATATTCATAAATAAAAAGAGCTCATTTTTTTGCTCAAAATGAAGCAAATTTGAAGCAAATCCGATTTAAAATGGATTTGATATAAAGATTTTTAAAAAAAAAGAAAAAAATAAGGAGCAAATTGGTTGGGCAGGTTTGGCTCAGCCGGTTCACTCAAAAACTCGACTAGGTCCTGGCCAACTAATGCAAGCCCAAAGCCTGCATGCGAGCATGAAGTCGGCTAGCCCATAGCCCATTCTCCCTTTAGATGATGTCGCCCTGATGTTAGAATAATACATGGTCCATCATGGACCGATTCCAGCATGGAAGGCATGGACCCTTAAAGGGTCCACACAATCGATCACGCAGCTTATGGGGGTGTTTTTGAAATTTCAGGTGGCATGCCAGGTGTGGATTCATCCAGGTCTATGATATACTCGATTCACAGCGGTCTAGTGGCACAGTGATGCACAATCGTGTGGTCCAGGATGTTTATGGTTAAAATCCAATGGTTGAGGCATTTCCTGATTTGATTCGAAAGACTCCTGCCTTCTATTGCTCCATCGAACGGTCCTGAGCTATCCCAAGTCACGATCGAATGGTTAGATCTCTTTTATTAGCATGATTGGACGGCTGATAAAGCATCCGACCAGGATATGGATTTTGGAGAGGATTTTAGCACGATCCAAGGGCCTAGATTTTCCAGAAGACTTGATCCAATGATTGTAATATATTTTGATTTGAATTGGGCTGATATACGCTAATTTTTGGTGATTTTTTAACCATCTAACCTCCATCCAACGACCAATAAGTTTTAGATGATAGACAGAGCCCAATTTGAGTGGTTTTAGGAGTTTTAAATCAATGTTTACACGACAACCCTCTCTCTACTCTTTTTAAAGGAGCATAGGCCTCTAGAGTTTATTATCTTTGATCAAGGAAAGGTGATAGTATAGGATAGAGCCATGCTTGAAATTCATGATTACTTCAAGGTAGATGGTGTCATGAGAAAGAGCTGGTCTTCTACATTATCTCAATGCCAATGCCGATCCAAGATCAAGATCAACACTAGTTTTTATTTTTTTCCTATCTTTTTAATTTTATGTATTTAAATTTTAAATTAAATTTTTAAATTAATGTAAAATTTTATTTTTCTGCTTTTTAATTTCATGCTCTTTAATTTTATTGCAAGTAGATGCTAAAATTTAAATAGTAGATCTTAGTACCAAATTTATTTTTCTTCACTATTTAAATTTCTACTATTTATTTTTATTATATTTCTAAATTTTATTTTTCAACTTTAATTTTATTTTTAATTTTTTTCTTTTTATAAAAATCAAAGATTTTAAAATCAAAACACTATCTTTCCTATGGATTCAACTCGACTTACTATTTTCTTCATGTTTCTAATCAATTAAAGAAGTCAGAATTAAACTGATAAATACAGTATCTTAACTACAACATCGCATTTTTATTAGCAGACCTTGCCAAACTATACTGTGAACTTCGACCAGATGAACTTGAACAATGAAGGGGGTTGCCATCTGATTGATTTTAGTTCTTAATCTAGAATAAGCAGCAGTCATCTCACAGATGTGAGATCTCCTGTGCCATCCGATCTTGGCTTACGACCAATCTTGGAAACCGGCCGAACTCTCCTACTTCACTCATAGATAGCAGATCCCATAAATTTCATGCCAAGAACTTCGGCTAGACGAACTTGAGTCAGCAAGAGGACTTTGCTATCAATATAAGTCCGACCTTCAATTCGAAATAAGCAGTAGCCACTCTGCAAGTAGTGAATCTCAATACTCCATCCTAGCTTTGAGTCAACTATGGATATCCACCGAACTCCTTCAAAAGAGCCTGGCTGTAGTCTTGATTAAAGAACCTATCATCCATTTCTAGCCTCCAGTCTTCCAAACTAGGATACCTACACCTGCTCTCAGCTAACCTTGAAGTAGGTCGAGCTCCTGAAAGCTATCAAAGATAGCTCCATCAAAGTTCAAACTCAGAAACCAATTGTAAGCCTACCATCTACTACCTAGAAGCCAACCTCCAAGCTCGATTATCCCGACTTCAAGTTTTCTATCCCAGTATGAACATCTCATTACCAAACTCAAAAGCCTCTAGTCTCTCATCCAAACTTTAGCAAATAGAATTCAACTGCCAGCAAGTCACGATAAATGATAGCCCACTCTCCATAATAAATTTTAAATGACTCAAACGACCTTCTAACATTCTATTATAGCTATCACCATCATTCTATTATGGGCTCCACCTATATAAGAAATCCTCCAAATATGTTATTCTCTTTAAGCTCTCTTCTCTGCTCTAATTCTCCTATGTACTCTATTCTTGTTAGCCAAAAAGCTAACTTGACTGTCTGAGGATCTTACCAAAGCCACCCACCTCCAGTTTAGACTTCATTTTGCAAGTCTCATCAGCGAGATCATCTTCACCACCTCCAGCAAACTTTGACATACAATAGTTTTCTACACCAACAAGGAGGACATATATACGAGACATCAGATCGAAATTATCATTTCAAAACAACACCAACATTAGACATGGGACAAGAACTAGGAGATCCATAAGTACTAAGTCAAAACAGGACACCGAAAGATGATCAAAAGAAGTATAATTCCATTAAAATAAAGTTCATTACAAAATTTTTCAAGATCAAATACAAAAAAAAGAAAAGAGAAGAAAATAATAAGTACAAAGTCCTATTCGAACTTCTAACTGTCTGCCTCAACCATCACGAGAGAGAGCTTCAAACTATTTACTTTACTTTTGAGCTCTTTCCTCACCTCTAAGCTCTCACTAAGCAGCTTCCAAGCTCTCTTAGCATCCTCCTCAGCCTCCCATAATCTCTTTCATAAGATAGCCAACTCGACCTCAGCATCCTTCATGATATTTTCTTGGTAGACCATTTGAATTTTGAGTTAAAGCAGCTCGGCCTTGTCCTTTTCATATGCCTCCGAAAGATTTTTGAGAGTACTCCTCAAAGAGGCAACCTCACTTGAGTCCCCACTCGGGCTAGCTTCAACTTGATTTGCTAACTACTTATGAAGCCAAGTCACCTCATCATTGGCTGCCTTGAGCTTCTTTCTGAGATTCGCGATCTAGTTGCACTAGCCTATCCTGCAGGTGTTGTATGTGTCCTTGGCCTCATAGAGCTATTTCTAGAGATCGAAGAATCTCTTTGACCAATCCTAGCTATATTCTCCTTGACATTGAGCCCAGGCTGAGCCCCTCTCCAACTGATTGATCTTTTCTTTTGCCTCTCAAAGCTTGGTCTTAAGAGAGCAAATTTTAGCAGTCGAAGTCCAGGCTCTCATGCTAGCAAGCTTCGACACTCGTTCCAACTACATAGTCAAATGATACTTCTTGGACATGTACTCCTTGAAGGCCTATTTGGAGGCATGTCAAAATACGTTAATTTCGATCGAGGCAGTCGCATAGTTATTTTTTAATCTTTGAAGTTCATCTCCAGTCTTCTTTAACTTCTTGTTGGCATTCTAAACTTTCTTCCTTAAATCCTTAATATGAGATTTTAGAGGAATGGCCTGAGGTAGTGAAGCAGCCTCAGCCCATGATTGTGTTCCATGGTAGTATTGGCAAGTTGAATTCTGAATTATAAGCACATCACTACACATGAAGATATGAAAAGGAGAAGAAAATTTCAATTTCATTGATTGAAAGATTCTAAGTACATTGTAAGTAAAGAAAGAAAAAAGATGTCCAACTATTAGAGATCTCCAACCTCTAGAGGTGGGATAGCAAATGAGCTCGACTCATCCTCGCCAGTCTGTGGCTTTTTGGTAAGTTCAGAGGGAGCAGCAGTAAGCTCAGTAAGCGGAAGATCAACATCAATAGTAGAAAGCTCCACCTCTTCGTCAGACTACTCTCCCAGCAAGAAGCTGAGATCCAGCTCAAAAAATTTTTTGGCAACCTTCTTCTGATAGAGTTTGAATCTTTTGCCAAAAGCCTTTTGAGTGAATACCACTTTGATGTCTTCCATCTCTTTCAAAGATTTGAAAGATAGAATGGCCTGCTCCCCATCTACAGCGACTTCGACTTCGCCCTTCTTTCTCTTTTCTTCTTCCAAGGTGAATGTGGCCATCAGCTCTGCCGACAACTACTCCTCTCTCTTGACCACCTTTTGGAGGCACCCAACCTCAGCAAAATGTATCTCTTTGAGGCATTCAACTTTAGACATGGCATCCTTGGCCTCTGCCTGGGCAGTTTCAGCCTCTTTTATAGCCCTCGTGACCTCGATCCTATGGAGACTCACTGCCTCCACATTGGCAAATAGGTGGTGCCCTAGCTGCAAATAGCAAAATATAAGTTATTATTGAGAAACACACACATATTCAGTCAAGCATGAAGGCAAATTAATAATTACCTCAATGAAGGCCACAAAGCAGTCTTTCTTTCTTTCTTAGTCAATGGCCTGAAGGATCTTCTCAAAAATATTTGGGATGATGCAACCCTCCATTAAGGGCTAGAAGAACTTACAATCATCGAGGGAACCTTAGTCCAAATTGGCATTGTTGCTGTGGGATTCTTTAGAAGTTCTCCATGAAGGAACCAGATCTAGGGTTTTATAGGTAGATCTTGAAACTTTTTCAAGATCTTGCAGCGAAAGACTTAAATAAATCTAAAATTTATTTAAATAATCATGTAAATACCTAGATCTCAGATCTATTATATGATTAAAGCATGATATTAAATCAAAAATTAAAATTAAATAAGAAAGAAAAAGGTTGATCAAATCAACCTAGATCTATACTACATCAAATGTAGGTATGAAGTTTATAGATCAGATCTATTATCTGAGCAAGTTTAGACATTCTAACTTGTTGATCCGGACTTGAGGATGAAGTCACGAGCCACACATGCATCCAGCCTCTAGGAGTCATCCACATGAGCTTACGATCTCTGATTTAAAGTTCGACGCAGAAAATCAACACAGATGCTAGTACTGTGTTGATCCTTCTTCGACGATCGATCCGATGCTTCCTTTTTTAAAATTTGGACTCTCCAAAATATGAGAAGAAAGATGAGAGTTTGCTGATCTAAGACTCTCTCAAAAAAAAAAAACTCAAAAGAAAGGAGATGAGATTGAAAATAAAATAGCCCTAGAAGAAGACCATTTTCTTCTCTTTTGTCTCACCTAGACACCTAGTTTGGTGCCTATGGAACCCCCATGCCCAAGGATCCTCTTCCTCTGATTTTTGCACACCCCAAACCACTCCCAAATATTTGTATTTCACAAAAGAATTAGAATAAAATTCATCCAATAAGTAGAGAAAAAGAAGAGTCCAAGTTAGCCTAAATTTCTAGACTAGGAATATCCAAACATGGGAAGTTGTTGGGGCACCCAACTCTTGGGCACCTCCTCTACAATTTTTGGCATGGACCAGTAAGAGAGGGTGCACAAAAAAGAAGATTATTTTCATGGAATAAGAGAAGAATTAATTAAAATAGGGGGTGGCTCTCAAGAGAAGATGTTTTGGTCAATAAGGATTCTATCTCATAGAATCCTAAGCAAAACCAATTCCTCCTTTGACTTGGTCTTCCACCTAAGTTCCAAATATAACTTAGAGGGAGAGAGGGGGCATGGAAATCAAAAAGAAAAGGATTTTTTATGAAAAATATCTAAAAAATTGGTATGGAGGACATTGGGACCAAGATGGCGCAAGGAGATAGGGAGTCCTAGTCACACTAGGACTCCTATTTTGACTTGGTCAAATAAGATCTTTTAACCAAATAAAATCAAAATTAAACCAATCCAATTAAATAAGACCCTAACCCATTTAAGAATTAAATTAAATTAAATTAAATTAAATTAAATTTTAATTTATTTTCTAATCAAATTAGAAAATTAGGTTAATCCGAGTCTTAGTTAGACTAGGACTAGTTCTTCCTTGCACTTGGCTTATCCAATTAACCAATTGGACTTGATCCAATCAAGCCCAAACTAAATCTAATTAAATTATATTTAATTAGACTTAATCTTAGCCTATTGAATTAATCAAATTAAGTTAATTAGCAATTCAATTGCTAATCGATCCTTCTGCAATACTTGCACTAGGTTAAACACCAATCATATTGATTGTTTAACCCTAGAATGATTCTTAATCATTGATCAACCATCCGATCATATCATAAGCTCTAATGTGTATGATCTCATAGGTCTGAACCTAAGTCGGTAGTATAAAAATAAATTTTTATACCAATCGAAGTGACCATCTAGCAATGATACCCAACGGTCGGAATGATAGAAGGTGTAGAACACCATCCTTAGAATCCATGCGGATATAGTTTCCATATAATTCATCCCCTTGACCACAATGCTCATAGGATACATTAGAGTTTAATAGTCAACTCTGATTAGGTTATCCATATTGTTTTTCAAAATATCAAATTCATATGATGGATTACCCTGGCCAAAGTTTTGCTATATTGAAATACAATGATACATTCTTCTCCAACTCTTGGAGTGGTCAATTCCATCTTGATCACACTCCGACTTCGTAGGTACTTGACTATGCTCAAAAGCCTTTGGTTGCTGAATTAGAAATTCAGTTTGTCGATACCAAAGCATAGTGAGTTGCTTGCAAGTCACTAAGGTGATCTTAGGTATAAGGGATACTTATACCTATATCCCATCAGAAATATTCTCGATAGTAGAATGCTCTAAAGTTGGTTATGTTCAATGATGATGTATTCATACATCTCATCTATATGTCATATCAGTATCTTCACACATCTTGGTTAAGAGGACAACCAACCTATATGGCATATAGCGACCTATGCTCGATAGACGCTATCATCCTAATTAACAGCCTATCATTTGGTCGTAAACAAATTTAAGGACTAATCAATAAATCCTCTCTTTATCGAAATTAAATAGTCCTAATGACTTCATCATAATAATGGAGTTCATTAGAAGATGTAAACTTGTGATGGAAAAGGATGCCAAAATATTTTTATTAATTAATAAATTAATTACAATAACTCAACCATCAACAAGCTGACGATTGACTTTGGGACACAATTTTCAATAATTCTCACTTATTCTAAAGCCACTCAGCACAGTATCTAATATCCATCTTTGACTTATGGTTGTCGAACTTCTTGATTGTCAGGGCTTTAGTGAAGGGGTCAGCTGGATTTTTCTTTTCATTGATCTTTTGAAGGTCGACATCACCATGATCCACGATCTCATGGACCAAATGGAAGCAGTGCAGAATATGCTTTGTTTGCTGGTGTGTCTTCAATTCCATTGCTTGAGCTATGGCGTCAGTGCAGTCGTAGTAGAGTAGGACTGAACCATCAATGGAGGGTGCTACTCCAAGCTCGGTGATGAACTTCCTCAGTCACACAGCTTTTTTTATTGCATATGATGTTGCTATGCACTCTGCTTTGCAAACAGAGTCAGCCACTATATGCTGCTTGAAATTTTTCCAACAGATGGCTCTATCATTTATTGTAAAGATATACCCCGACATACTTTTACTATCATCATAATCAGATTGAAAGCTGGAGTCTATAAATTCCACAAGTTTTAGATCTGACTCATCATAAACCAACCATTGGTTCTTAATATTTTTTAAATACTTAAGGATGATTTTAACCACCTACCAATAATTTTCTCTAGGATCAGACTGGTATCTACTCACTACTCTTAGTGAGTATGCCACGTCTGGTCTCGTACATGTCATTGCATACATAATAGACCCCACTGCCAAAGCATATGAAATTCTACTCATATGCTCTCTCTCTCTCTCTCTTCAGGAGTTGTCGGACAATCCTTCTTAGAGAGAGAAATTTTTTGGGCTATCGAAAGATAGCCCTTTTTAGAATTCTCCATGCTGAACCTCTTCAGCACAGTTTCTATGTATGTGGATTGGGATATATCAAGCATCCTTTTAGATCTATCCCTATAGATCTTCATCCCTAGGATGTAGGATGCTTCACCCAAGTTCTTCATGGAGAACTATGATGATAACCAAACTTTTATTTCCTATAGTGCGGAGATGTCATTTTTGATTAAGTGAATATTATCCACGTACAAAATAAAGAATACCACTACTGGACCATTTGTCCATTTGTAAATGCAGAGTTCTTCTCCATTCTTAACGAAACCATACATTTTAATCACTTTATCAAAATGCATGTTCCAACTCCGAGATGCCTACTTTAATTCATAAATGGATCTCTGAAGCTTGCACACCTTGGACTCATCTGTGGATGTGAATCCTTCAGGTTGTATGATATACACCTTTTCGATCAGCTCTATATTTAGGAAAACTGTCTTCACATCCATCTGACAGATCTCATAGTCCAGATGGACAGCAATGGCAAGCATGATTCGAATGAACTTGAGGGGAGAATGACTCATTATAGTCAATACCATAATGTTGATGATACCCCTTGGCAACCAGATGGGCTTTATAGATCTCCACCTTTCCATCTGCTTTCCTCTTTCTTTTGAAGATCCATTTACACCCAATGGGTTTAACCCCTTCAGGTGGGTTAACTAATGTCCATACATCATTGACCTTCATGGAATCCATCTCGCATCTCATTGTTTCTAGCCATTTCTCAGAGTCGGATCTCTGGATCGCATCCATGTAAGTGATCAGATCTTCATCATTCTCATCGAGTTTGATGGGATCATCATCCTGGACCAAAAATCCATAGTATCTATCCGGATGGTGAGGTACTCTATTGGATTGGCTTAATGGTGCGGGTTCACTAGGCTTCGAATCTGATCTGATTAAATCCGACTTAGGTTCAACATTCTGTGTCAGACTTTCTACCTGTTGAACTTCATCAAGTTCAATCTTAGAGGCAACAGTTCCTTCATCAAGGAACTCCTTTTCCAAAAAGGTTGCCCTAAGGCTAACGAACACCTTTTGTTCATCAGCATGGTAGAAATAGTATTCTCTAATCTCTTTTGGATACTCTATGAATGTACACATGTCAGACCTAGGTCCAAGTTTGTCTGTAACTAACCATTTGACATAAGCCCGGCACCCCCAAATCCTAAAGTGTGAAAGTGCTGGCTTACGCCCTATCCATATCTCATATGGGGTTTTAACTGCAGACTTACTTGGAACCCTATTTAATAGATAACAAGTTGATTCAAGTGTATATTCTCAGAAGGATATCGGCAAGCTGGCATATCCCATCATGGATCGAACCACGTCTAACAGAGTTCGATTCCTTCTTTCAGACACACCATTATGCTATGGTATTCCAGGAGGAGTCCATTGAGAGAGAATTTCATTCTCTCCTAGATATGTGAGAAACTCATTAGAAAGATATTCTTCTCCTCGATCAGATCAAAGAGTTTTAATACTCTTTTTAGTTTGTTTTTCTACTTCAGAATCATTTGAACATTTCAAAAAAATCTGACTTATATTTCATCATATAGATATATCCATATCTGGATACATCATCTGTGAAAGTGATGAAGTAGACATATCCACCTTTGGCACTTATGCTCATTGGTCCACATACATCAGTATGTACTCGACCTAAGAGCTCATTGGCTCTCTCACCTTTTTCAGTGAAAAATGACTTGGTCATTTTACCAAGAAGATAGGACTCACAGGTTGGAAGTGATTCACAATCATTAACTTTGAGGATTTTCTCCTGAGTCAACTTGTTTATCCTATTCTTATTTATATGACCTAGCCTATAGTGTCATAAGTAGATATCTGATACACTATCTAATCTAGGATGCTAGTCATTAGGATAAACTACATTAACAGATTGTGATAACATATATACACCATTGTTTAATGGTCCATAGAAAGCAGTAACACTATTCATAATGATATTACAAACTCATTTCTTTATTAAAATTTTATAATTGTTCATGGACAAAAGGCCTACAGAAATGATATTTAAAAAGAAACTAGGATAGAAATGACAATCACTAAGAACAACAGTATGAGATTCAAATATAAATTTCAAAATTTCTAAAGCTAGAACTGAAACTGATCTTCCATCTCCAACATTCAGGAATCTCTCATCTTGCTCGAATCTTTTACTAACCTGCAACCCCTGCAATGAATTACAAATATAGTAAGGGCTATCAGTATTCAATACCCAATCAGTAATATCATAAATATAAAAATTATAAGGAGTTATCATATAAATACCCTGCCCAGCAACAGCTTGCTTCTTTCTCTGCCTGTTCGGATCCAGAGAGGCAATGTACTGAGGATAATTTCTCTTCTAGTGCCTCTACTTCTTATAAAAGAAGCATTTGGCTAGACTCTTATCGGGCTTGATCTTTGGGGTCTGAGCCTGGATAAGTGTCCTAGCATGAACATGCACCTTCTTGGCTTTCTTCTTCTTCTTTCCTTCTCCAAAGGATTGAGAACGAGAAGACGAACCTTCCACTAAGTTCACCGACTCCTTATGGAGTTGGTGATCCTTCTCAAAGTTTTAAAGTAACCCCAGTAACCCATGGTAGTCCACTTCAGGCTTTGACATTCTATAATGTGTAAGAAATGGAAGATAAGACTTGCGCAGCGAGTTTAGTATTACATCTTTTCCAAATTATTTATACAAGAGAAAGCTGAGCTTGCTCAAGTGCTCTATCAGCTTGATCATGTATAATACATGATCAATGATAGAGGCACCATCCCGCATCCTGATGTTGAAGATGGCATAATTAGTCTTATGCCTCTCAATGTCATCGGGTGTGCCAAAAAAATCCTCAAATACTTGAAGCATTTTGTTTGACTGAGCTGTCTCAAACTTATGACTGAACTCATCACTCATCACAGCTAGCATAATGCAGCGCACCGTGGTTCGATCAATGAGCCACTTTTGATAAGTGTCTCTGACTGTTCTACGTGCATTGACAGCTGGCTCCTCAGGTGTAGGATTTGTCAGCATATTTAGGATCCGTTCATACTCCAGTACAATCTTCAACTTTCAATACCAGCTACCAAAGTTGGATCCCACCAACTTATCATTATCCAACAATGATCGGAGCGATAGAGAAGTGGCCATGTCTACACAAAGAAAATCAAAATCTAATTAGTAATTAATTCATTAAACTTAAAGATTTGAACTTTAATCAAAAGATTTTTCTCACTATTTTATTCAAATTGGTAGCCTCTACCTCCAATTCGAAAAATTATTCTAATTCCTTAATGGATACTAGAATCCACACAGATTGTACACAAGCCTAACTTTGGTTGGACCACCCATGTACATCTAAGGGTAGGTTCATAACCAATTATTTTTTTAAATAATTTTAAATAATTAAATTTTTCTCAGACCCTAATCAGTTGGCTTTGGCCTTCTCAGAAAAGGGTCTAGTTAGGTCAAACCATTAACATGACCTTACTTGGCCCATCCAACCAATGAATGATCAGGCCAAACTTTGGTTGGCCCACCTGACCATCATTTAGAAAGATGTATTCAAGAGATTATATAATGAATGATAATTCCATCAACCAATAAGCACCAGGCCTTTAGGCCTCCAATGATTATCCAATTGATGGACCCATTATCATCCACTTTAATGAGAGGCTATGATCCAATTATCATATAACTATTTTATTTTAGTGACCTAATAATTTTAGATGATTTATTTATAGAAGTGAGTAAGTCAGATTAACTAGCTTGTCATGATCCTTCCACTAACTTTACCAAGTCAAGGGAGACCATTAATAGGCTGGTCTACGAGCACCTAAATCGGTCAAACTGATTTACCTAGCTGATATGGGTTAACTCGAATAGTCAAGTGATCCGATCAAAACATAATCTCACCAAGAGGCCAGGTAAGTTCGATCAGTGGAAGGGTCTGCTAGGCTTGCCTTAGACACCATCAGAAATGGCCAGGTAAGCAAGTTGCCAATTAAAAATCACTAGTCTGATTTACCTTAGACACCAACTGATTTAATTAGTTTTATTAGATCAATCTAACAGTTCGTGCTAGACCGCATAGCTAAGAATCAAGTCCATCTTGGGTCTTGTTAAAGGCATGGACTTGACCAACTATAACTATTGTAATTGATCTAGAGAATCCTTAACCTAATCTAAGACAATAATTGATTAGATTTAGTCAATTCTCTAATTAAGTCCATTCTTTAATCTAACCCTAGGTCTAACCCAATTAATGGATCTAATCCTCACTAACCCATTTAACCCAATGTGTTATGATTTATGTTTTAGAATCTTCAATTCATAATCCTAGATCCTAATCAATCAACTTCTTAATTCTCAATTAAGTTTTGGGCTGAGGGTTAGGTTTGGCTTTTCAAAAATGATTTTTATGTTTGTAAAATATTTTTACAACATGATTCTATCAACCAAGTTGCATGTTTGATTCGTAATCAATATGCAAGTAAAATAAACATAAAACTACTTTAGATCTAATCTAAACATGTTCATGTAATTAAAACAGTTTCAATAATAATCAATCATAAATCTTTCTAGATCAAATCTAACATATTTATGATGATTGAAATCAGATTAAAATATTTTTAATCGAATTATAAAATCTCTTAGATCTAATCTAAAATTTTATGATCAATATTTTAGATCAGCACGTACTAGAACAATCTATTCACTGTAAATGGTAAACCTTACAGCAGGACAATCTTATGGCAGTCCGTACAATCTAAAATATTTTATTTTTTTTATTTATTTTTTAAATTTTAGATTTAATAATTAAATTATAAATTAGATCTAATCTAGGAAATAATCTAGACATGCATAAAAATTATATAATAAGAACCTAAGCTCTGATACCAATTGAAAAAACTAGATCTAGGGTTTCACAGATAGATCTTGAAATTTTTTCAAAATCTTACAGCGAAAGACTTAAATAAATCTAAAATTTATTTAAATAACCATGTAAATATCTAGATCTCAGATCTATTACATGATTAAGGCATGATATTAAATTAAAAATTAAAATTAAATTAAAAAAAAGATTGATCAAATCAACCTAGATCTACACTACATCAAATACAGGTATAAAGTTTATAGATCAGATCTATTATCTGAGCAAGTTTAGATATTCTAACTTGCTGATCCAGACTTGAGGATGAAGTCATGAACTGCATACGTGTTCGACCTCTAGGAGTCATCCACATGAGCCTACGATCTTTGATCTGAAGTTCGATGCAGAAAATCAGCACAGCATGCTAGTACTATGCTGATCCTTCTTCGACGATCGATCCAATGCTCCCTTCTTCAAAATTTGAACTCTCCAAAATATGAGAAGAAAGATGAGAGTTTGCTGATGTTAGACTCTCTCACAAAAAAAGCTCAAAAAAAAGGAGGAGAGATTGAAAATAAAACAGTCCTAGAAGAAGATCCTCTTCTTCTTCTCTTTTCTCTTACCTAGACACCTAGTTGGAGATCTGATGCTATGATGAGCAGCCATTTCTTAACCACAGAATCAAGGCAAGCTCACTTCGAACTGGTAAGGCTCCTGCAAGGTCACGAAAATCGTCCAACCTGAAACTTACTACTTGAAGGAGCTTGAAGGGGCTACACTCCCACGATACTGAAACTCAAAAAATTTATGAATGTATTATTAATAATTTTAATATTTTTTTATTTTAACATTTATTTTTGGTGTAAAGTTGTATGATGGTAGAAAATTACTCAACCAAACTTCATTTCTAAATGAAGTAGAAGGCTTTCAGTTATTTAAGATAGGAGGTTAACCTCGTCCAAGTGAGGATGTAGGCCTCTGATTATTTAAGACGAGATTAACCTCATTGCAGTGAGGATGAAGGTCTTTGGTTATTTAAGATAGGAGGATAACCTTATCCTAATAAGGACAAAAGCTAATCACGTCAGGAACAAGAGGAGAACCTCATCCTGACATGAATGAAAACCCTCATGAGGGATATGAAGACTCTCGATTTTCAAACTGGTGGAAGAGCTAATTTTTGAACCAAATTCAAAGATCCTTGTTCATAAATAAGGGGGACAGACTTATAAAACAACATACTGGGGTCATCATTCCAAAACAACACTACAATCAAGAATAGCACAAGAATAAGGAATTCTACAATTATTCGATTGAGATAAGATGATGAAGGAGTAAAAGGAGTATTATTTCATTAAATTACAAGTGGAGGTCTGCAAGACTGATTACAAAAAGAAGGGGAGAAAAGGGATGAAGTCCTACTTAGACTCTGATTTTGGACTTCCGCCTTCAGCCAACATAAGGGAGTGCTTTAAATCTTCTACCTTCTCCTCACATTCTTACCTCATCTCTAAACTTTCATCTAGTAATTTTTGAGATCTTCAGATGTCTTCTTCAGCCTCCCTCAACCTCTTCCTTAAAATGGTGATTCGGCCTTAGCATCTTTCACAGCATTCTATTGGTAGACTATTTGTATTTTCAGTTATTGCAGCTCGGCCTTCTCTTTTTCATACAACTCAGAAAGGTTCCTCATGGTCCTCCTCAGAGAAGCATTCTCCTCTGAATCTCTATTCGAGCCGACTTTCCGCCAACCACTTATGAAGCTGAGCAATCTCTTCGTTAGCTTTTTGAACTATCCATTGGAGTTCGATAATTTGGTCGCTCCAGTCGAGCCTATAGCTATTATATGAGTCTTCGGTCGGTGTAGTTGATTCTGGAGCTCTGAGAAACTTTTAGACCAATTCCAACCATACTCCACTCGATTGGTGGACTAAGTCGAGCTCCCCTCCAGCAGTTGAATCTTCTCCCTTGCTACTCTGAGCTTAACTTCGAGAGAGCTGATCTTGGCGATCAGAGCCCAAGACTTCTTGATGGCATGTTTTTTGGTTCTTCAAGTTCTTCGTTCAAATGATTCTTCTTGGCAATATACTCTCTAAAAAATTATTTGGATGACTAGCGAAGGTGGTTGATCTCAACAGCAGCTTCAGCATAATTATTTTTTGATTTTCTGAGTTCATCTTTAGTCTTTTCCAACTTCTTGACTTAACGAACTTTCTTCAAATTTTTGACATGGGCCTTTAATGGGATATCCTGAGGAAGTGGTTCTGCTTCAACGGAAGACTACGTTTAACATATAAACATATCACAACACAAAGATATGATAAAAAAAAAAATTCATTTTCATTAACTAAAGTATTTGAGTACATGAAGGATAAAAGAAAAAAAAAGTACAATGATAAGAGATCTCATACCTCTAAAAGAGCTGTGGAGGAGCTTGATGTAGCCTTGATTGGTGCAAAACCCTCAGTAGGTGTAGACGAGTTCAACAGGCTCGGCAGTAATAGCAGCAGCACCTGAAAGATCGGCCATAGTCGTAGGAAGCTCTGTCTCATCTTCAGAGGATTCCTCCACTAAGAAGCCAACGTCCAATTTTGGAAATTTCTCTGTGACCCTCGCATGGCAGAGCTCGTATCCCTTGTTGAAGGCCTCCTGGGCGAACGCTACCTTAATTTTCTTTTGCTCCTCCGAAGACTTGAAGGAGGAAACAGCCTCTTCCGCAGCTCACTTCTTCTCTTCAGCAAAATTAACCTCGGCCTCCTTTTCTCTTCTTCCAAGGTTAGTGCCACACTCAAGCCGGTTGATGCCTGCTCTTCCTTCTTGAGCACCTCTTGCAGGCACCCAACCTCGATCGAGAAATGATCTACCTCAACCTTGTATCCATGGTCCTTCTCCACCACTTTCGAGGCTTTAGCTTTCTAAGCGTTGATCACCTTTATGTTGAAGATCAATTGGTGATCGACCTGTAAATGACTAAGTCAACTATCCCATTGGAGAACCCATAACTGAATTTTAAAAAGGAAAGGAGATTACTACCTCAAGATAGGCTCTGAGAAAATCCTTAACCCATTGGTTAAGGTCTGTGTGGATGATCCTCTTGATGATGTTCGGAAGGATGCATCCATCAACCAAAGCCTTGATGACTTCTAGTCATCGAAGAAGGCATTGTCCCAGTCTATGTTGTCACCGCTGGACTCCCCCAAATTCTATTGGGGCCGAGCTTTCCTACTAGCCGCCTTCTTCTTCTTATTTGTCTCCCCTTCAAAGGGAGGAGCTAGAGCAGGGACCTTGGCTGGTAGGCTCCAGGTCGTCAGTGGCACTACAGTCTCCGAGGCGGGGGCTCCTTCTGCTGGAGTAGTCAAGCTCAGGCCCTCGATCTTTGCCCGCTTGGATGACTTTTTAGGGGCATTCTTCTTTCTCTTCTAAGTCCAAGTCCTTTTGATGGCATTTCTACCTCTTCGGAAGTCATTTCTGCAATAACAAATAAGTCAAGGTTAGAAGAAAAATAAAAAAAATAGAAGAAAATGTAAATGAGTACCTTTGGGATTGAATAGGCTTAAATTGAGGTTGTATAAGGTCTGAATATCAATAAATTTGGACAAAGAAGGAACTTTATAGAATTTTATTTTGCTGATAGAATCAAGGTCTTCCCTATATAATCCTGGAGCTTGGCGAACTGAATCTCTCAATCATCTTCAGGGAGAAAGTCCTAATTCTATTGAAGGATAGGAAACGAAAAAAAAAATTTCCTTCTAATTATGAATGGAGGAAGGGATATCCTTAAGCAACCTCTTCTTGTCGAACTGGAGAGACAAGTACCATCAGTCTTTAGCAGAAGGGTGACGCTTAAGGGTGAAGTAATTTCAAAATAGAGAAATGGTGTGATGGACTTCGACCGACAGACAGAGAGCGAGGAATCCTATGATGAATCTGAAGGAGTTTAGAATGATGAAAGCCAAGGATATGTCTAAGAAGCGAAATAGTGCAATTACAAAAGAAGGGAAGTCTCAATCCAGCACGGAAAGCTTTCAAATATAAACAAAATCAATCTAGAGAGGGGCACAAGAACGGCTGCTCGGCCCGTAAAGCTTCAGTTCGTATTCAAAAGAAATTTCGTACTGGATTCTGATCAGGGAAAGGTCTTTGGAAGACAGAGTAAGGTATGATTTCAGGTTCGATGGTTGGACGAGGTGCATCTCTAAGTTCGGTCTCTTTCCTAAGGTCGGGGTTTTGGGGTAACAATATATCATGAATCATAAAATTTCAGATCATGATAAATTCTAAATTTAGCAACTAGAATTTAAAGTCTAACTACAATCATGGTTAAAACTATTTTAATTTAAAGATTGATGCAAGCAATCGATTAAATATGGCATCATATGAATCGTAACTGATCTATATTACAACAACAATATCAATTTGACTAAACCTTACAAGGATGGCTCTGATACTACTATTGGGTTCTGGTCAGATAGTGAAATATGGTTTTCAAAATTTTTAAATTAGTTTTAACACTTAAAACATGCTAACTAGAACAAAACCCTAGGAAGACCTTGTAGTATTCAATAAAACATATCAAGCATGCATATTAGATAAGAAGTTATACCTACCCAAAGATAACGATCCAGAACAAAGATGATCACCATGAGACATCAAAGTAGATGTCCTCCAATGGTGATCTAGAGATTGATCAAGGCCCTTTCCAATTGGATGTAGTGCCGCAGCTTTCTTCTTAAGTGCGCTGCTAATTTTCTTCTTCAAGAATGGATTGCACCGCCATCTGATTACCTTTTATTCTCAATAAAAGCTGCTCTTGAAACCTTTTCTCAAAAGATCTCATCACCCAGATTTGGTTTAGAAATTTCAACACATGGACAATCTGAACCCTAGAAATAGCAACCCTTGCCTGTCCTTTTTTCTCTCCTCTTTTCTTTCTATTTTTTCTCTCTTTTTCCTTATCTTTTTCTCAAAATTTTCTTGTCTTTTCTTCTCTTTCTCATGCCTAAAACCTAGGGTATTTGTGTGTCTTATTGATGTGGAATGCTCTCTTTATATAGGATAAGAATGGGTGCCTAAGACGCCCAAGGGCCACTAACACTTGGTGCTTAACTTTGTCATGCGGTGATTTAATTCACCATGTAAGATTAAATAGGTTAGGCATGAAAACTAAAATAAGTAATCTAGAAGGACACTTCCTTCTGGTCACCATTTATTAAAGAATAAATACTATAACATTATGGCATGGAGAGATAACGATGAATTTAAAATAAGTAATAAAGAAGGATTCTTCCTTCTTATCCCTCCATAAAATGGGCGCCTATTATTAAATTGGGCATGGGTGGCATGGAGAATGCTTGGACTTGGTCAAAGATAAGATAACATAAAACACTTTCATGTTTCTCCATCTAGAAGACCAATAGGTTTGAACCTAACTAGATTAAATCAAGGCATCAGGTCAGGATTAACTCAAACAAATTAGAACTAAACCTAATTGACAACTTGGATTAATACAAGTGCTAGCAAGTTAATTTAACCCATAGAATTTATAATAAATTATGTTAGATTAGACCATGATCAAATCCCTAAGTGTGTGTGATCCATGGGTTTTATATCTAGCCAGCAGTGGACTCAGGCTCGTGACCTAAACCAATCCGATTAAATTAGGTTAGCCCAAATGCACCAATTTATTAGAACTCTTTCTATTTACTTTCTGAAATAAACTCTTTTAATCCGTGCAAGTCCACAAGTCAAGATTGATTTCTAGCAATATGTCATGACTATCCAGAGGACAAGAAATTTGGTGGAAATACTAAAATTATCCTTCAGTGGTAAGTTACTATGCAATTCAATCCTTCGATCATACAACATCCTACATAAGCTATATGTTAGATATATGTGCCCTAGAAGCCAGAATTGGCTGACACTTGTAATACACTTCTAAGGCCAAAATTATAATTTTGACTAATATCAATAAAATGGGTTATTTTCTATCACATATGTGTATTTAGTATCTGTGATACATCCTTTGAGTTAATGGTAATGATAATTCATATTTTCAAGAGTTGAAAATTTAAGACATGAATAATCATTATTAACTCATAAAATGCTCCCGACCATAGGATCATCACGAGGATGGTGATTGATCCAAAATGTTGGTGTACAATCGCTTCTCTTTAGTAGATGAGTCTTAAGTCTACGGTGTGGAGACATCGAAGTGAGAGTATAGGTACTCGTTAGAAAATGAGGGCACTGAGCGTGACCCCTCGAGTAGTCATTAGGGAGTCTACCTTCTCGTCAATGACTGACTCGATGCTGCAGTAGTGTGTCTGGTTCTTTGACCTGAGGTGCATCGGCAGTTCACCTTGAGGGTGTTATAGTTTGACTACACTATTACTCGATCTCCTAGCCATTCGGAATTCTGAGGTGTATGTTGGCTATAGCATGTTCATTGTAGGAACTGGATGCATCAAGATGGAATCTATCTACCTCGGTGGTAGAGGAGAGCCCTATGATATCTATGAGAATCAAGTCCAGAAATCCATGGCCATGGAGAGTGAAAATAATAGAAAGAGTTTCTATTTAGATTTTCACATGGAACTCGAATCGAATGATTAATCATATGACAAGAATAGGGTTTGACGAGTTCACCTAAACCCTAATCTGATCGGGCTCAAGATAGAAGAACTTAATCAACACAGGTAGCTGCACCAAGAGGTTCTGCATTCAGCTCTGATGGGTTGCCACCATATACTGCTAGGTGTCACTGGTGGATTTTGGGAGCAATTGAAATGATTTAGATGATCGATCATTCTACTGTATTCGAATCAGAAGAGTTCTGATCCATCGAAGGAGTTTCGATGATGTCTTGATAGAGGATCATGAAAATATCCCTTACCATACAGAACTAGAACCTAACTGGGTCACACAAACAAGGGTTTTGTCTGGTGATCATCAATTGAACTGATCTAGTTCAATTGATCTGAATGAGATTCAATTAGGTTCAAGGAAATCGTGCTAGCACTCGATTGAACCTAACGTTCTTCTTTTCTATCATAAATAGTTGTCTTGACTGAGCCAAAGGAGTTTGTGCTCAATCAGAGGCCTTCATATGGTCTGACTGGAGGTTGTCCAAGTCAGAAAGGTTGTCTATTTGTAAGACATTACCTCCATTTTTGGTCACCTGCCATTTCTTGTTCTTTGACTTTGGTCAAAAGTCTACTTTGACTGGTCAAAGTTGACCATTGACCCTTTGTTTTGACCACATGTCAGCACCTATTGGAGAGCTGGTGGGGCTTGTCCCCCTGCCAGAACCTTGGCAAGAGAAGGGCGCACGCCAAGGTGGCGTGGCCCAAGTGGAGGCGCGCTAGGAGTCCTTGTTGGAAAGGACTCCACTCCCTTTTTGGATCCAATAGAGTTTCTACTAAGAACCATTTACTGATCTTAGGCGCCCTCTAAGGAGGAATCCAGGGGACTCTATTCCACCAATCAGATTTAGATCTGATTTCACTAAAGGTTGTGATTGGTTGAGAGGAAGAGGAGTTGGATCACAAGAGGTCTATAAATAAGACCCTAACG
>QRFJ01002261.1:0-25173 GCA_006176705.1 Cocos nucifera | reverse complement strand
ATGTACACGACCTGATATAGCCCATGCTGTGGAGTGTCACAAGCAGATATCAGTCAAATCCAGGTGAAGACACTGGACTTCTGGAAATGTATTCCTAAAACTTGAGAAGAACTAAGGATATGATGTTGGTCTTTGGTAATGGAGAACTCCAAGTTCAGGGATACACAGACTCGGACTTTCAATGTCCGATATAGATGACGAAAGTCGGACATCTGGGAAGGTCTGTTTGTGTGCAATGTGGAGCTGTTCAGCTGGAAGAGTTTCAAGCAAAACTATAATTAGAAGCTTTCCACCATGGAAGCAGAATAATATCAGCTTCGCATCAGAGGCTTGCAAGGGAAGATTCTGGTACAAGAAGTTTTGCTTTGCAGAAATTTGGAGTAATGCCATCAGATTGCATTCCTCTTTCACTGCGACAACAATGGCGCCATAGGCCCTTGCTAAGGAGCCGAGGTCTCACCAGAAGTCCAAGCAACATTGAGCGGCGATATCATCTCATCAGCGATATTACCTTGAGAAAGGTTTAGTTGAGGGTCAAAGAGAGTCAACTCCATAGATAATTTGGCAGACCCACTTATAAAGCCATTGGGCAGCGCAGATCGAAGCCCACCTTGAGAAGATGGGACTTAGACTTGTAGCCAATTGACTTTTAGGAAAGTGGATTGTTAGATATATGTGCCCTAGAAGCAAGAATGGCTGGAAACTTGTAATACATTCTAGGGGAAAATTGTATTTTGCTATAATTAATGAAATGGGTATTTTCTACACATTATGTGTATTAGTGTCTGTGGTACATCCTTTGAGTTAATGGTAATGGATAATCATATTTCAGAGTTGAAAATTTAAGACATGATAATCATTATTTACCATAACAGCTCCCGACCATAGGATCATCACGAGGATGTTGATTGATTGGAAGGTTGGTGTACGATTGCTTCTTCTTTAGTAGATAGTCTTTGAGTCTACGGTGTGGAGACACCGGAGCGAGAGTACAGGACTCGTTTTAGAGGAACGAGGGCACTGAGCGTGACCACCTCGAGTAGTCATTAGGAGTACCTTCTCGTCAATGACTGACTCGATGCTGCAGTAGTGTGTCTGGGTTCTTCGACCTTGAGATGCATCCGGCAGTTCCACCTTTGAGGGTGTTATAGTTTGACTACACCATTACTCGGTCTCCTAGCATATGGAACCCTAGGTGTATGTTGGCTGTGACATGTTCATGTAGACTGGAGCATCAGCATGGGATCTATTACCTCGGTGGTAGAGGAGCATGCCCTATGGATTGTCATGAGAATCAAGTCCAGAAAATCCATGGCCATGTAGAGTGATAATAGAAAGAGTTTCTATTTAGATTTTCACTTGGACTCGATTTCGATGATAATTCATATGGACAGAGACTAGGGTTGACGAGTTTACCATTAACCCTAATTCTGATCGGGGCTCAAGATAGAAGAACTTGAATCACACAAGTAACTTACACCAGAGGTTTCGCATTCAGTCTTGATGGTTCACCATATACTGCTAGGTGTCCTTGGTGGATTTTTGGGAGGCAATTAGAATGATTTTAGATGATTGCGATCCTTCTAGCTGTATCGAATCAGAAGAGTTCTGATCCATCGAAGGAGTTTCGATGATGTTTCTATTGATAGAGTTCATGACATATCCATTACCATACAGAACTGAACCTTAACTGGGTCACGCACAATTAAGGGTTTTGAATCTGGTGATCATCAATTTGAACTGATCTAGTTTCAATTGATCTGAATGAGATTCAATTAGGTTCAAAAGAAAATCGTGTAGCATCGATTGAAGGCTTAACGTTCTTCTTTTACTATCATAAATAAAGTTTGGTCCTGATTGAGCCAAAGTAGTTGTGTGCTCATCAGATGGCCTTCATTTGGTCTGACTGGAGGTTGTCCAAGTCAGAATAGGGTGCTTATTTGTAAAGACATTACCTGCATTTTGGTCACCTGCCATTTCTTATTTCTTTACTTTGGTCAAAGTTCTACCTTTGACTGGTTCAAAACATTTGACCATTCACCCTTTGACTTGACACATGTCATGCACCTATGGAGAGCTGGTGGGGCATTGTCCCCCTGCCAGAACCTGGCAGGAGGAAGGGCGCACACCAATGGGTGGGCGTGAGCCCAAAGTTTAGGAGGCGGCCTAGGAGTTCTTGATTGGACAAGGACTCCACCTCCCTTTAGGATTCAATTTAGAGTTCTACTTAGAATCCACAGTTTGACTGGTCTTAGGCCCTCTAAGGAGGAATCCAGGGGTTCTATTCCAACCAATCAGATTAGATCTGATTTCCAATGGGTTTGTGAATTGGTTGAGAGGGGAAGAGGAGTTGGTCACAGAGGTTCTATAATAGACCTTGCGCCAACCCTAATTTCTAATTGCTATTAGATACGCCCCAGGCTCCTCCCCTCTCCCATGCATAGTCTTCTTTCTCTCTTTGTCTCCACGTCCAAAAGGTGTTTTGGACTTAGTTTGGTGTGATTTAGATTCAAGGAAGGCGATTCAAAGCAAGAAGGCTGCGCTGCTGCAAAAGGACGATGCAAGATCTTTCAAAAGAGTTTTGAAGATCCTCTAGATCGATTCAGAATCTGATTTTTGGAGCGTGTGAAGAGAAGAAGAGGTTTCTCAAATATCCAACCTGGTGGATACGATAGAGGCCAGGCCTTGCGTGGCTAAGATCCAAGAACCTTCCACTGCATCAGGTCATTCTACAAGGTAATTCGGATTACCCAAATCAGGTAAAGTTAAATTTGATTTTAATTTATCTTGTTTTATTTTTATTTATTAAATAATAAGAATCAGATCTAAATATATTCAAAGATCTGATTGAGATCAAGAGAAAATTTTTGAAATATATCTCTTGATCTAATCAGATCTGGACGAACCTGGACCGGGAAATCAGGATTTTCCTTCATAAAGGACCTAAACTCTAACTTGTCCACTTGTTGTCTTTTGACATAAGCCGGACATCCCCAAATTCTGAGATGACTCAGACTTAGTTTCTTACCATGCCATATCTCATACGGTGTGGTAGGAACGGTTTTAGGAGGGACCCTATTCAGTACATAGATTGAAGTTAATTAATGAATGTCCCAAAGAAAACAGGGAGGGGTTTTTGTGAATGCTTTCATCATGGATCGAACCATATTCTAATTAGAGCTCGATTCTCCGTTCTGAACCCCATTGAGTTGAGGTGTTTCCTGGTGGGAGATCGCATGGAGAGGACTATGCCATTTTCCTTTAAAAGAGTCTAGGAATTCCCGGCCAAGGTATTTTCACTCCTCGATTCTGGATCGCAGAACCTTAATGTTTTCAGTTTTGTTTTTCTACTCATGCTGAATTCTTGAACTTTTTCAAAAGGCTTCAGGACTTATGTCTCATAAGATCCATACCATACCTTAAGACAGATCATGCGGTAAAGGTAATTGAAGTAGACAAAATTGCCTCTAAGCCGGCACATTGAATGGGCCGCACACATCAGTACTGTTACTAGGGCAAGGAGATCTTGTGGCCCTCTCCCATGTCAACAAAAGGGAGTTTAGTATTTTGCCTTGGAAGACAAGGGATTTCACAAGGTTGATATGACTCAAAAGTCAATGGATCAATAGCCTTTTTCTCCATTTGTTGTTCCTATTCTTCTGCTATATGACCTATCTCAGGTGCCATAAGATATTCTGTGTTAGGACTTTCAAACTAGGTCGTTTGGCATTCACGGTTTTGTCGATTAGTTAAAATAGGTACATTTCATAGCAACTGATAAAGACCATTAACAAGGAAACCATTTGCAATTTTTATTTCTTCAATAAAAGAATGTTACATATGTCCTTAAGAAGGTGATCAATAACTTCTTGTGTAGGCATGAAACAGAAAATTCAAATTCCTGCTAGCGCAGGCACATAATAAACGTCTTTTAAACTAATCTGAACCAGATTTGGTAATCGAGAGTGTATGTTTCCCAGGGCTACTGCAGCAAACTCTTGCTCCATTACCGACGCGTAGGATCATGTCTCCATCCCTCAGCTCTTGCTATTCCTCAGACCCTGCATTTAGAAGTGCACAGATGGCCTAGAACCAGAGCAAGCACCCAATGGTCAGAAGAAATGGGGCGTAAGGTAGGACTCAATAACGAGCATACCTCCAGAAGGACCTTCTCTGTTCTTCAGGGTGGCCAGGGTAAGTAGGGCAGTTGCTTTCAATGGCCGTCGCTGTTGCAATGGAGAACACTTTCCTTTGCCATCGACCTTCTTTTGTTCGGATTCTGCCTCTTCTCTTTTGATCCTTCCACTTTTTCTTTTTCACAGACTTTTTTTTCTTTCCATAAGACTTTCTTTTTGGAAGAAGTTCATTCCATAGCAAGACTGAGCCTTTTAGAACCTTTCATGGAAAGTCAGCGGTAAACCAGCATTATTCATCAACTCCGGCCAAGGAATTTTGGAAGCTTTATGATGTGGTATTTCATGCATGAATTGGCCCATATGCATCAGTCAAGGATTGCAGGAATAATATCGTTCTACAAACTAAGTACAACTCACATCGAGGTTCTCTAAGCTCTTCCACTTTGTCCTTGATCATTGTCTAGGACAGGATCGTTGGACTTGGACTGCCATCACGCATCTTAGCCTTAAAAAGTCATTTTTGTGACTTGATATTTGCTGCGCGACTCTGATTCACCAAACATTCTCCTGGTAGGGTGAGCCAACTTTGGCGAGCAGTCCCGATATCTTCATGGCGCTGGAGCTCATCAGACATCGAGCCCATATGTATTATCTGGCCTTATTGTCTTCGTACCCCCCCCCCCCCCCCCCCTATCCATTTTTCCAGAGACGCTCTCTGTTCGTGGATGGACGAGCTGGTAAGGTGGGAGGGTCCTGGTTACAAAACATTGTGTAACTTCTCTACACCCAAACAATTTTGTAGTTCCTTGAGCCAATCTTATCAATTGGGTCCAGTCGTCTATGTTGGTCTTTAGGATACGTTCCAGTGGTGTTGGATTGCAGACATTTTCCTGTAGAGAGTCAAAGATTCTAGTTAGATACTATTAATTTATTGATTGACCCAATTTGGGTTTTAGGATTTTATTTTTAAACCAATTAGCTTCCCACTATTTTCTCGGATCCCTATACTCCCTTCTGTAGAGATGCAAAATCTCCCGATTATATGATTTCTAGTGGGTGGTGCGGGTCTCACCAACTTGACTCATCACCTCACCTAACAGTTATTTGGTGATGGTTAGCTAATGAGTGAACAACTCTTGTTCAATGATTTTCTAATCATGGTGCACCCAAACTTGGTCTCTAATTCATGAATCTCATCGTTATCCGAAATATTGATCCACTCCTTAGTTAAGTCAGACCCACCATTTGCATAGACTGGGTTTCTAATTGAGTCTCTCACCGTATCAGAATATTGAGCTCAACTCATCCTCCAGCCCATTGCATCCAATGCCTAATAGACATGGTTACGTCTTTTCGGTGCAACTGAGCCACTGTATCCAGCCGAGAACAATCAACTTCGAAAAGGGCCCACACATCTACAATGGTGGAGACCTCAGGACTTAATCTTTTCTTAGAGAGAATTGATTCAAGTCTCATTAAACTAGACTTGTCTTTAGTCATAACAATTATGACTAACCTAGTGGCATGGATTAGCTCGGATTATTGACCACCTCAGATCAGAACTGTGTCAACAGATATGGCCAGGTAAGTAAGACCGGTGGAAGGAATGTGCCATTAACTCGTACAAGAATGCATTCAGGTCGAGTAGCTTCCAATTAATAATCTCATCGTATGTGCCAAACTTACCTTAGACACCAAATTGTTAGTCAGAACCAATTGGTTAGCAACTACAATCGGCTCTAACCTTCTGAGCCTAATTAGGTCTTGCTTGATCGTGACTCGATCTTGACCCAGACTTAATCCTATTAGGCTGGTCAATTTAAGCATTGTTATGATCCCATCTAACCAACTCTTTGATTCAGGTTTGATCAACCGCTTAGACCTAATTGAGCTACCCAAGCCCAACCCAGTATTATGAATATGTCTTTAGATCTGAAATTCTCAATTTTAGACCTAATTGATAATTCCATATTATCTTAATTTTAATTAAGTTGGTTTCATAAACAAAATATGCATAATAAATCTAAGGATTTCAGGATCTAGGGTTTTGCAGAAAGTAAGTTTTGGATTTCTGATTAAGGCGAACACGCAGCACCCCTACACATCATAAGAACACCCCCATCGAAAAAGAGAGGGCCTTTAAATCCCTTTCTTCTTCTTATGATCGGACGGTCAAGAGGAACGCCTTAATCAAGAACATGCAATACTATAAAATATTTTAGATCTATATCATATATCTCATATATAAATCAGATCTAATCATGTCATATTTTGCATACTCTATGTATCGAATCATCATTATTTTTAGATCTAAATTATCTCATAATAATTTGAAAAATAGATTTAAATTTTATCTATCAAAATAAATTCTAATCTAGAAACTATGTAGAACTATTCTACAACTAGTCTAGACATGCATCATCATATCTCATATGATGATTAAAATTAAATAATTTTTATTTCTTTTTTGATGTTATTATATAATACACTTATAATATCAAAAAATAGTAAATAAAAGGATCTAAAATATGATTTAATCAGATTTAAATCAAAGAATGCAAACTATCCTTATAGACTATTCTATTTAGAACTAGTCATGACATATTTCCTAATTTAGATCCAAATCATTTAATTTTAATTTTTTTTTGATTTCAGATAGATCACATCTCATGTGACATCTGAAATCACTTTATTTTTAATTAAAATAAATATTAAAATCAGATCTAAAAATTTAGAATCTTGGCTCTGATACCAGTTGAAGAAAAATTCTTTTTTCAGTCCAGGTTCGTTCAATCAGATCAGATCAAGAGATATATTTTAAAAATTTTTCTCTTTAATCCTTATCAGATCTTTGATGATTATCAGATCTAATTTATTTATTTTAATAAATAAAATAAAATAAGATAAATTAAATAAATTAATTTACCTGATTTGGGTAATCCCTACCTGTTGATGATCTATTGCAGGGAAGGTTCTGGATCTAGCCATGCCAAGACCTGGCCTCTATCGGTATCCACTCGAGCTTGATCTTGAGATCCTTTTTTCTCTATCACTCCAAAAATTAGATCTGGATCTGATCTAGAGGATCTTCAAAACTTCTTTTGAAGATCAGCAGTCTCCTTTTTGAGCAGCGCGCCTTCTAGCTTTATATCGCCTTTCTTTGATCTGAATCGGCACCAAAAAATCCAAACCTTTTTGGGACTGTGGAGAGAGAGGGAGAAGGTGGTTTGGCATGGAGGAGGGGGAGAGGCAGCCTTGGGTGATGGGAAATCCTCATTCAATCCTTATAATTAGGGTGGGCGCAGGGTCTTATTTTAGACCGTCTTGTGATCCAACTCCTTCTTCCTCCAACAATCACAACCTTTTAAATCAGATCTAAATCTGATTGGTGGAATAGAGTCCCCTGGATTCCTCCTTAGAGGGTGGCCTAAGATCAGTAAATTGGTTCTTAGGTAGAACTTATTGGAATCCAAAAGGGATGGAGTCCTTTCCAACAAGGACTCCTAGGCGCCTCCAACTTGGGCACACGCCACCTTGGCTGCGCCCTTTCTCCTTTGTCAAGTTCTGGCAGGGAACAGCGCCCACCAGCCTCTCCAATAGGTGCTGACATGTGGTCAAAAGTCAAAGATCAATGGTCAAATTTTGACAATCAAAGATAGACTTTTGACCAAAGTCAAGAACAAGAAATGGCAGGTGACCAAAAATGGTAGAGTAATGTTTTACAAATAAGACAACCTTTTCTGACTTGGACAACCTCCAGTCAGACCATATGAAGGCCTCTGATTGAGCACAAACTCCTTTGGCTTAGTCAAGACAACATTATTTTATGATAGCAAAAGAAGAACGTTTAGGTTCAATCGAGTGTAGCACGATTTTCTTGAACCTAATTGAATCTCATTCAGATCAATTGAACTAGATCAGTTCAATTGATGATCACCAATAAACCCTTGTTTGTGTGACCCAGTTAGGTTCTGTTTGTATTGGTAAGGATTATGTCATTGATTCTCTATTCATGACATCATCGAAACTCCTTCGATGGATCAAACTCTTCTGATTCGAATAGCTAGAATGATCGATCATCTAAATCATTCTAATTGCTCCCAAAATCCACCAGTGACACCTAGCAGTATATGGTGGCAACCCATCATAGCTGAATGCAAACCTCTTGGTGAGCTACCTGTGTGTGATTAAGTTCTTCTATCTTGAGTCCCGATTCAGATTAGGGTTAAGGTGAACTCATCAAACCCTATTTTCTGTCATATGATTAATCATTCGATTCGAGTTCATGTTGAATCTTAAAGAGAAACTCTTTCTATTATTTTACTCTGCCATGGCCATGACTTTCTGGACTTGATTCTCATGATTATCATAGGGCTTCTCCTCTACCACCGAGGTAGATAGATCTCCATCTTGATGCATCCAGTTCCTACAATGAACATGCTATAGCCAACATACACCTCAGAATTCCGAATGGCTAGGAGATCCGAGTAATGTGTGAGTCAAACATATAACACCCTCAAGGTGGAACTCGATGCACCTCAGGTCAAAGAACCAGACACACTACTGCAGCATCGAGTCAGTCATTGACGAGAAGAGTAGACTTCCTAATGACATACTCGAGGTGGTCACGCTCAGTGCCCTCTTTCTAACGAGTACTCTATACTCTTCGCTCAGTGTCTCACACCGTAGACTTAAGACTCATCTACTAAAGAGAAGCGATTCGTACACCAACATTTTGGAATCAATCACCATCCTCGTGATGATCCTATGGTCGGGAGCATTTTATGAGTTAATAATGATTATTCATGTCTTAAATTTTCAATCTCTTGAAAATATGAATTATCATTACCATTAACTCAAAGGATGTATCACAGATACTAAATACACATATGTGATAGAAAATAACCCATTTTATTGATATTAGTCAAATTATAATTTTGCCTTAGAAGTGTATTACAAGTGTCAGCCAATTCTGGCTTCTAGGGCACATTATTATCTAACAGTGTAGGGAATCCAAAAAAAATAGTTGGGCTAATTTTGTTTTAAAAAATAAAATCCTAAAACAAATTGGAAGTCAAAATTATAATATCTAACTAGAATCTTGACTCTCTACAGAAATATCGGTCCAATACATTGGCCGTTATCCTGACAACATCAGACTGACTTGGACCAATTATTAAAGATTCGGCTCAGAAATACAAAATAGTTTTGGATTTTCGAGAAGTTTAACCTAGTTGTACTAGACCAGGAACCTCCCACCTTACCAGTCCGTTCCATCTTATGCAATAGAGAAATCTCTTGGAGAAGATGGATAGCGGAAGAAAGTAAGGTCAAGATATTACATGTTGGCGTCGGATGTCTGAGTGAGCTCCAGCACCACATGAAGTATGGGAACTACTCACCAAATGTTGGACTCACCTAACAGAAGATGTTTGTGAACAGAGTCGGCGCAAACAAGTATCAAGTCACGGAAATGACTTTTTAAGGGCTAAGATGCATGATGGCGCAGTCAGTCCAAGATCACTGTCTGACAAATGATTCAAGGATATGACAGGAAGCTTGAGAAGCTCGGTGTGAAGTTAGACTTGGACCTGCAGAACGATATTATTCTGCAATCCTTGACTGATGCATATGGGCAATTCATCATGAATTACCACATGCATAAACTTCAAAATTCCTTGGCCGAATTAATGAATATGCTGGTTACCGCTGAGCTTTCTATGAAAGGTTCTAAAGGCTCAGTTCTTGCTATGGAACGGACTTCTTCCAAAAGAAAGTCTTATGGAAAGAAAAAGAAGTCTGTGAAAAAGCAAAGGTGGAAGGAGCAAAGAAGAAGAAGGCAGAGCCGAAGATGAAAGCCGATGTCAAAGGAAAGTGTTTCCATTGCAACAGCGACGGCCATTGGAAGCGGAACTGCCCTACTTACCTGGCCACCCTGAAGAACAAGAAGGAAGGTCCTTCTGGAGGTATGCTCGTTATTGAGTCTAACCTTACGGTTTCTTCTGCATCCAGTTGGGTGCTTGACTCTGGTTCTAGTGCTCATCTGTGCACTTCCATGCAGGGTCTTGAGGATAGCAGGAGGTTGAGGGATGGAGACATGATCCTATGCATCGTAATGGAGCAAGAGTTGCTGCAGTAGCCGTGGGAACATACCCTCTTCGATTACCATCTGGTTTAGACTTAGTTTTGAAAGACTGTTATTATGTGCCTGCAGCTAGCAGGAATTTGATTTCTGTTTCATGCTTAGCACAAGAAGGCTATGTGATTACCTTCTTTAAGGACCATTGTAACATTCTTTATGAAAGAAATAAAATTGCAAATGGTTTCCTTATTAATGGTCTTTATCAGCTACATATTGATGTACCTGTTCTAACTATCGAGCAAAACGTGAATGCCAAACGACCTAGGGATAGTCCAAACGACAGATATCTATGGCACCTGAGATTAGGTCATATAGCAGAAGATAGGATCAACAAATTGGAGAAAAATGGGCTATTGAGTCCATTGACTTTCGAGTCATATCCAACTTGTGAATCTTGTCTTCAAGGCAAAATGACTAAACTCCCTTTTGTTGGACATGGGGAGAGGGCCACAGATCTCCTTGCCCTAGTACATACTGATGTGTGCGGCCCATTTGATGTGCCGGCTAGAGGCAATTTTGTCTACTTCATTACCTTTACCGATGATCTGTCTAGGTATGGGTATGTGTATCTTATGAGACACAAGTCTGAAGCTTTTGAAAAGTTCAAAGAATTCAGACATGAAGTAGAAAAACAAACTGGAAAAATCCCATTAAGGTTCTTCGATCAGATCGAGGAGGTGAATACCTTAGCCGGGAATTCCTAGACTATCTTAAGGAAAATGGCATAGTCTCTCAATGGACTCCACCAGGAACACCTCAACTCAACGGGGTTTCAGAATGGAGAAATCGGACTCTATTGGATATGGTTCGATCCATGATGAGCTTCACAGACCTCCCTGATTTTCTTTGGGGACACTCATTGTTAACTTCAATTTATCTACTGAATAGGGTTCCCTCTAAAACCGTTCCTACCACACCGTATGAGATATGGCACGGTAAGAAACCAAGTCTGAGTCATCTCAGAATTTGGGGTTGTCCGGCTCATGTCAAAAGACAACAAGCGGACAAGTTAGAGTTTAGGTCCTTTAGAGCTCGATTCATAGGATATCCTAAAGAGTCATTAGGATACTATTTCTACATTCCAGAAGACCACAATGTGATTGTGAGTCGACATGCCATCTTTCTTGAAAAATAGTTTATTCAAGATAGCGGCATTGGAAAGCAGATCAAGCTTGATGAGAAAGTCTCACAAGTACAACGAGCTAAGGACCAATTGGAACCAAATCAGGTTGAGCCAATAAGAACACTACCTCCTCCACCTCGTAGATCGGAAAGAGTTTTCCCATCCCCCTGAAAGATACTTAGGTATTATTTCAGAGGAAGTAGAGAAAATGTTCCTCGTAGGTAATGGTGCTCATGGTGATGATCCCAAAACCTACAACGAGGCGATATCAGATATCGACTCCGAGAAATGGCTAGAGGCAATGCAGTCAGAAATTGACTCGATGCACTCAAACCAAGTCTGGACCTTGGTAGATCCACCAGAAGGTATAGTACCTATTGGGTGTAAATGGATCTTCAAGAGAAAGATTGGTGCAGATGGGAATGTGGAGACATTCAAGGCTAGACTAGTGGCAAAAGGTTATAGTCAACGCGAAGGCATTGACTATCAGGATACCTTTTCCCCAGTAGCTATGCTAAAATCCATCCGCACATTGCTTGCCATTGCAGCCTATTTCGATTATGAAATATGGCAAAGGGACGTGAAAACGGCATTCTTAAATGGATATCTTGAGGAAGATATCTATATGGAACAGCCGCTAGGTTTCACATCCAGTGATACTGATCACAAGGTTTGCAAGCTGCAAAGGTCCATATATGGACTTAAGCAAGCATCTCGGAGCTGGAACACTCGTTTCAATGATGTGATCAAAACGTTTGGTTTCATCAAAAATGAAGAGGAACCATGTGTTTTCAAAAGGGTCAGTGGGAGCGCTGTTGTCTTCCTCGTATTGTACGTGGATGACATCCTCCTTATTGGGAATGATATTCCCATGTTGACATCAGTCAAGATTATGGTTGTCCAAGGAATTCTCCATGAAAGACCTAGGTGAAGCATCCTTTATTCTAGGAATTAAGGTCTATAGGGATAGACCGAATAGGATGCTAGGACTTTCACAGAAGATGTACATAGAGAAAGTACTAAAGAGGTTTAGTATGGAAAACTCTAAGAGGGGATTAATACCCTTCAGACATGGTATTCATCTTTCCAAGAAGATGTGCCCCAGCACACCTGAGGAAATAGAACGCATGAGCAAGATCCCTTATGCTTCTGCAATAGGGAGCCTCATGTATGCCATGCTATGTACACGACCTGATATAGCCCATGCTGTGAGTGTCACAAGCAGATATCAGTCAAATCCAGGTGAAGAACACTGGACTTCTGTGAAATGTATCCTTAAGTACTTGAGAAGAACTAAGGATATGATGTTGGTCTTTGGTAATGGAGAACTCCAAGTCCAGGGATACACAGACTCGGATTTCATGTCCGATATAGATGATCGAAAGTCGACATCTGGGAGTCTGTTTGTGTGCAATGGTGGTGCTGTCAGCTGGAAGAGTTCCAAGCAAACGGTGATAGCAGATTCCACCATGGAAGCAGAATATATCGCTGCATCAGAGGCTGCGAAGGAAGCATTCTGGTACAAGAAGTTTGCTGCAGAAATTGGAGTAATGCCATCAGATGCCATTCCTCTATACTGCGACAACAATGGCGCCATAGCCCTTGCTAAGGAGCCGAGGTCTCACCAGAAAATCCAAGCATATTGAGCGGCGATACCACCTCATCCGCGATTACCTCGAGAAGGGTTACGTCGAGGTCAAGAGAGTCAACTCCACAGATAATGTGGCAGACCCACTTACAAAGCCGTTGGGCCAGCAGAAGATCGAAGCCCACCTTGAGAAGATGGGACTTAGACTTGTAGCCAATTGGCTTTAGGACAAGTGGGAGATTGTTAGATATATGTGCCCTAGAAGCCAGAATTGGCTGACACTTGTAATACACTTCTAGGGGCAAAATTATAATTTTGACTAATAATCAATAAAATGGGTTATTTTCTATCACATATGTGTATTTAGTGTCTGTGATACATCCTTTGAGTTAATGGTAATGATAATTCATATTTTCAAGAGTTGAAAATTTAAGACATGAATAATCATTATTAACTCATAAAATGCTCCCGACCATAGGATCATCACGAGGATGGTGATTGATCCGGAAGGTTGGTGTACAATCGCTTCTCTTTAGTAGATGAGTCTTGAGTCTACGGTGTGGAGACACCGGAGCGAGAGTACAGGTACTCGTTAGAGAACGAGGGCACTGAGCGTGACCACCTCGAGTAGTCATTACGGAGTCTACCTTCTCGTCAATGACTGACTCGATGCTGCAGTAGTGTGTCTGGTTCTTTGACCTGAGATGCATCGGCAGTTCACCTTGAGGGTGTTATAGTTTGACTACACCATTACTCGGTCTCCTAGCCATATGGAACCCTGAGGTGTATGTTGGCTATAGCATGTTCATTGTAGGAACTGGATAGCATCAAGATGGAATCTATCTACCTCGGTGGTAGAGGAGCAGCCCTATGATGATCATGAGAATCAAGTCCAGAAGTCCATGGCCATGGCAGAGTGAAATAATAGAAAGAGTTTCTATTTAGATTTTCACATTGGACTCGAATCGAATGATTACATCATATGACAGAGACTAGGGTTTGACGAGTTCACCTTAACCCTAATCTGATCGGGGCTCAAGATAGAAGAACTTAATCACACAGGTAGCTGCACCAAGAGGTTCGCATTCAGCTCTGATGGGTTGCCACCATATACTGCTAGGTGTCACTGGTGGATTTTGGGAGCAATTAGAATGATTTAGATGATCGATCATTCTAGCTGTTCGAATCAGAAGAGTTCTGATCCATCGAAAGGAGTTTCGATGATGTCGATGATAGAGATCATGACATATCCCATTACCATACAGAACTGAACCTAACTGGGTCACACAAACAAGGGTTTGAATCTGGTGATCATCAATTGAACTGATCTAGTTCAATTGATCTGAATGAGATTCAATTAGGTTCAAGGAAATCGTGCTAGCACTCGATTGAACCTAACGTTCTTCTTTTACTATCATAAATAAGTTGTCCTGACTGAGCCAAAGGAGTTTGTGCTCAATCAGAGGCCTTCATATGGTCTGACTGGAGGTTGTCCAAGTCAGAAAAGGTTGTCTTATTTTGTAAGACATTACCTGCCATTTTTGGTCACCTGCCATTTCTTGTTCTTTGACTTTGGTCAAAAGTCTACCTTTGACTGGTCAAACGTTGACCATTGACACTTTGACTTTTGACCACATGTCATGCACCTATTGGAGAGCTGGTGGGGGCCTGTCCCCCTGCCAGAACCTGGCAAGGAGAAGGGCGCACGCCACCCTAGGCGTGTGCCCAAGTTGGAGGCGCCTAGGAGTCCTTGTTGGACAAGGACTCCATCTCCTTTTTGGATTCCAATTAGAGTTCTTCTAAGAACCAACTTTGACTGGTCTTAGGCGCCCTCTAAGGAGGAATCCAGGGGACTCTATTCCCACCAATCAGATTTAGATCTGATTTCACAAAGGGTTGTGATTGGTTGGGAAGGAAGAGGAGTTGGATCACAGCTTAGTCTATAAATAAGACCCTGCGCCCAACTCAGATTGATTGAAGTGATTGAAAGAATCACAATTCCCCACGCCCCAAGGCTGCCTCTCCCCTCCTTCCTCCATGCCAAACCACCTTCTCCCTCTGCTCTCCACGTCCAAAAGGAGTTTTGGATTTTTGGTTGGTGCGATTCAGATCAAAGAAAGGCGATCAAAAGCTAAGAAGGCTGCGCTGCTGCAAAGGACGACTGCTGATCTTCAAAAGAGTTTTGAAGATCCTCCAGATCAGATCCAGATCTGATTTTTGGAGGTGTGATAGAGAAGAAGAGGATCTCCAGATCAAGCCCGAGTGGATATCGGTAGAGGCTAGGTGCTTGCGTGGCTAGATCCAGAACTTTTCGCTGCATACAGGATCATCAACGGATAATTGGATTACCCAAATCAGGTAAATTAAATTTGATTTAATTTATCCTTATTTTATTTTATTTATTAAAATAATAAGAATCAGATCTGAAATATCTCAGATCTGATATAGATCAAAGAGAAAAAATTTTGAAATATATCTCTTGATCTGATCAGATTTGAACGAACCTGGACTGAAAAATCAGAATTTCCCTTCGCTATATGTATGGAAATATGTCAAGCCCAAATACTTATCCATATATATCTCGATCAAAAGGTGATGATTCAATTGATGATATAATAGAAACTCTTTCTAATTATCATCCTACTTTGGCCAAAGTCTTCTTGAATCATTAACCTTTAGGATCACATAAGATGTTCACTCCCCTTATAAGGAATGACCAATTCCTTGTTGATCAATTACAACCTCCATGTACATTCACCATGTCCAGAACCTCTCACACAAGGCTTAGAGAGTCAAGCTAAGGAATGAACTAAAATATAGATTCATATACATAAAGTATCATGGCGATCTCAAATCTAAGGATCATTTGCACAACTCCCACTAAAGAATAAATAGCTGATATGCTTACAATTTAGTGAACTTATTCTCTAATGAGCACCCACATCATTGTATTAGTGTCATCACATAAGTGATTGTAAGATCAACCACTCTCTTCTTCAAGCATATATAGAATGTGCCAATCTTATCAGTATCATCAATCTTTGACTCGATGATCCTACCTTATTGGCATGATCTCATCATGGCTCTAAAACCATTGCTCTAGCCTATAGAGTTCATTAAAATCTTATGCAAATATTAAGATGCAACAAAATAATGAAACAAAAGACCTTATTTATTAATAAATAAATATCAGATACATGAGTTTCGAAGATAAAATATAGCAAAATATCTTATCACATCATATATGCGATTGGCTTGTAGGGCATAATTCTTTCAATGCATTCATATATTTAATTTCAAAACTAATTTCTTACCCTTATCATGGAGCTAATCGTGGTCATGTGAATCAAAAATAGTTTCTTTTTAGGCCTAGCCAATGGAGCTAATCATTGGTACACACCGATAGATCAGGTATTCTATATTCAAAGGCTAGTTTATTTTAAGCCCTGTCATAAGGCTAATCATGATCATATCATCAAAGACTGTGAGAGTATTGTTATGCATGACATATCTTAAAAATTTAAATTACTTTAATTTTTACATCTATTATTTATTATATTTGAAAAGAACTCTAATGATGCTTGATCCCTCAAAGATATTACCTAAAACTCACCCCACCCCAACAACACACACTTTTTAATTTTTTCCACCACTACCACCCTCCCCCCGCCCCCCACTTTTTTTATTCTTTCCAGATCCATAAGATCCTATAGAATATGGAACCGATCAATTAGAAGCATAGAATTTAAAAAATTATTTGCTTAGTCATATTTAAACAAAAATTATTTTAAATTTTTATTGAAACTTTATTTTATTTCATATTAATCATTGAATTTTTTTATTAAATAAAAATATTAAAAATTTGGTTTTTATTACTATCTGAGTTAATTGATGTGATTATGTATTGATTAAAAGCAAATCTTGCATGTTCGATGGATTTAACCTTAAAGATGTACAGCCATCTATCACACGCCCAGCTCGGACCATTGGCTCATGGTGTGACAATGTACATCAGTTAAAGATGTCCTTTTAAAGTCTTTTTGCCGAATTCGCTTCTAAATTTTCTGGGGTCTTGCAAGTTCACGTACAGAACTAACATACTAAGATTATTAGCCATCTTGCGCTGAGAAAACCTCAAAGCAATTTCTTCAAATTTGATGCGTCCAGATAGTTCTATTGCTGAAAGAAACAACGGGAAGCTTGAGACTCATATGCCATTTTTAAAGTATGCATCAGAGTACTAGAAATGCCCATATGCCATTTTTAAAAGAAATGTCTGTTCCTCCTGGCTTCAAAATCAGTTGCTTCAGTCTGGGTAGCTTGAGACTTATGAAGTCATAAGTTGCTATGAAGTTGCATGTAGGACACTACTTCTTTTCTTATGTCCTCTCTTTTTAGTTTCCCCGTGCTGGTAATTGGAAATGGCTTCCTCCATGGTATATAAGCCTTTGGTGCCTTGAATCTGTAGCAAAATTAAGGAATAAAGAGAAAGAAAACCAATTATTCATGAGTGCACTTCGCCCTTTACAAAAGGTAAGGGAAAACTAAATTGGAGTATTAAAAAAAAATTAAATTTATAGTCTGAAGATAAAATTGCTTTCTACAACAAATCCCTGAAAAGGCTAATTTTCAAATGTATACCAGATCATTAAATTAGAAGAGGGGAAAGTTAAAAGCAAAGATAGGATAAATATAGTTATGGAGGTGAACATGGATGAGGAAAGCATTTTCATCTGTTAAAATAAAGATTTATAGGTACCTCTCTAGCGCACAACTGGGGAAGAAAAAGAAAGAAAGAAAAACAAGCTACTGTGAGTTACTGCACTAACAAAATAAATAGGAACAACAATAACCTCAAAACTTCCATCAGAGATATGCGATCTTAATAGGACTGTGTTTTAGCTAGCAAAATACTAAAGAAAATAAACAAAAAGGTGCCCATTCTCTATGTTTCCTAGATAAGAAATAAAGATTTTTTTTTTTCCGTTATACTACTTTATCTTATTAAATACTTATTCAGCTATAAATAATTTAAGAGGAAAAATGATCTGAAGCTCATATAGCCATGAAATTTCAAATCACAAGGTTCATTTAATTTCAATATATATTTTGTAAATGAAGAGTACCTGCTTAAATTTCCTTTGACACAGTAGTTATGCAGGATATCAGTTGAGATTTGTTTTTTTTCAGGCAAACATTTCGACTTTTGATCAACCCATTCCCAATCATCCCTTATGGCGACACAAGCAACTACCTTCTCCATTAGGCGAAAATCAGGAATACCAACCACAACAGCACTGTGGACTCCTGGATGTTGCAAGAGCAGTGCCTCTATCTAAAACATTAATAACATGATCAACTAAAATGAATGACAATATTCAAATAAATAAGAAACAATAATATATAATGCATCTAAAAAAATCAAACACTTGGGATGTGCATTTTAAGAATTTCAAGGCCTTTTACCTCTTCAGGATAGACATTTTCTCCCCCACTCTTGATCCGATCTTTTTCTCGCCCAATGAGCCACAAATCACCATTGCAATCAATCCAGCCAATGTCACCTGTGTCTAGCCACCCCTGATCAATTGAATCCAACATCATGACCTGTGTCTGGTCCCAGTACCCAACCATTACATGCAAACCTCTTGTTAAAATTCTCCCAATGGATGAAGCATGACTGTTTTTGCAACTGCCGCTTATTCGAATTTCAATGTGAGGGGCTGGTTTCCCGACACATACACCATTCTGTTGGTGGCAACGGAGGCCTAACTCAACTTTGTGTTTAACTGGAAGTAGCTTCCCAGATTGTTGAAGTGAAGGATCATGAAGACTCAAGAAGGTTAGTGAAGAACATGCCTCTGTCATCCCTATTCAGTGAATTTAAAACATGAGTGTCAGAAAAGACTGAAGAAGCTCAACAAGGAGCAGATTGTGATGATATATTTGAAACAAAAAGTGTAGGTCAGAAAAGTTGGTTTCTCTAGTGTCTCAAAAATATGATACACAGAATTTGCCTGCTAGATTACATATATTTATCTAATGGATAAATATCTACATGGCTGCATGTTATAACAATTAGATGTAGGTATCTTTGAGCTCTAGACGATGCTAACCTATATCATATCAATAATGCTGGCCTCTTCTTAGAATACTTGAGGACTTTTCTATCCAAATTGAAATGAGTTTGAATAGTTGCAATCATTAAAGGACAAGTTTGAATTCTTGTTCTTGTGTGGTACTGTCAGATTGCATCTTAAAATGGAAGAGGAAAAATGCAAAGAGAATAGACACAAGAAAAGATATGAAACACACCATAAGCTGAAATAATCTTAGCACGAGGAAATAAGCAACTGGCCCCCTTCTTGAGCTCTTCAGACAGGCCACCACCACCATTAAGAATTTTGGTTATGCTATCACGGTTGTTCCATGCATTTGCTTTCCTGATATCAAAACTTCAAGTCTAGTGTTCTATATAAATATAAAAAATGGCTAAAAAATTATAAATGAGTTATTCTTAGCCTGGCTACCTGGCAGCATTCTTATATGAAGTGTGTCCATACCTTCCACAGGAAATTAGATCGGCTATCATTGCAGGGACAGTGATAAAGGATGTCACGTGTAGTTGTTCAATTGCTTGAAAACATGATTTTGCATCAAACTTCGGTATAAAAACATGACAACCTCCAGCCATTAGCATAGCTATGCATGAAGATATCCCACCAATATGGCACAAAGGTGCAGTATGGAGATAAACCTGTAAAGCAACAAACATTCATCAGTATTTCAGAGAGTGAAAATACATCAGCACCTCAAGTATCTGTTTGAACTTTGAAACGCCTAGCCTTCAAAATCATGTCAACTTCTTTTAGTAAGTAAAATAACCATGTCCTAATTTTTATATTAATGTTCACTCCAATCCTGTATATTTTGAATAAGGTAAATAGATGATATAGATCAAATGTTGGTCTATTTTGAGTGGCAGAGGACTAAGATGAATTTTTCCTTCAATTAATTTGGATTTCGGTATAATAAAAGATCCATACCATCATTCATAAAGGAAAGCATACATCATCCTCACCATAACCAACAACTGCGACTTTTGCAAGGGATTGAACAATTAAAGCTGTGTGGCTTATAGCCACGCCCTTTGGTCGTCCAGTGGTTCCTAAAGCCAAGATAACACCTCATGAGTTTTGGATTGTCCCATAAAATATTATTACCTTCAGATGCAACAAAACAAGAATTCAACAATGTATCTTTTCATGTGACTTGCAAAAGTTATAAATGTGCACTAGTTACAGGAGCTGTTGCATTCAATACCTATATATATATATATATATATAAGCTATTTCATAATCAATGATATGCTGGCCTAATTCAAGATCCAAACTTTGAACATGATCTACATTAAATAAAATACCTAGAAACCAAAATTTATGTATTTTGATGTGTCTAATGTAATCATCAAGTAGGCATCAAAATGGACAGTTTTAATATCATGATACTATGTTTTATTGACAGGTAATTATCAAAACCTAGTGAATATAAATCATGCCATGTTTTAAGTTGTATAGATCAAGATCCATAAAGTGAATTTTCAATTTACATGCCCATTCATGTATTTACCATACTAGTACAATTGATAACATTCATTTTTGTATCAAGTTCATGCACAAGTTAGAGATAACCAAAATAAATGAATTTTTATTTCTAGGCATTTACCGTAGATTTTATTCAACAATTTGGATCTTGAATTTAGATAGCCTGTCATTGATTTTGAAGGTGAAACAGACCGATTTTCTAGTCCATCCGACCATACAATAGCATATTTATCTATCTATATATCTATTTTTGTATGTGTGTGTGTATGCACATATGTATATACAAAATTGGTGGACCTACTCTGAACTGCCCTAGTATGGGATATACTGACCCATATTGATTGCAAACCGAGATGGTTCTGACCTAAATCAAAAAAACCGACGAAAGAGGGGGAGAGGAGAAGAAAGAAGAGGAAAAAAGAGAAAGAGGTGGGGGAGGAAGCGAGGGTGGCAACAGCCAACGAAGGCCCATAGAGGGCTGTAGAGGACTGAGAAGGGGCACGGAGGGGTAGAGGAAAGGGTTGCTGACCACATTTAAATTCGTCAAAATAAGAAAGGCACCCTTCGAGCCCCCTACTTTGAATAAGATAAAGGAACCAGAGGATGAAGCCCCACCTCCACCCATCCGTACCCCTCCCCGACCCTTTATTGGCCGTCCACCACCCTTCATCTCTCTCCCTCCCTCTCCCTCTCCCCCATACCCCTCTTTTCCTCTCCTATTCTCTCTCCCCCACACCCTCTGTACCATGTCGGGCCATACTCCGCCACCCTTCTCTCTCTCTGCCTCTCCCTCCTTTCCTCCCTCTCACTCTCCCTCCCTTCCCCATATCTCTCTCTTTCCTCTTTTCCATTCTCCCTCTCCCCCACTCTCTCGAATGTGTCGACATGAGTCTGGCACAAAAGGGTATGGGAGCTTACCAAATCATGCCATCGAGCAACTAGTACAACCTGCAATACCGACATAGCGATCCTTATGTATATATATGTGTGTGTATCTATATACATGATCCTTATGTATATGTATGTGTGTGTATCTACATACATACATACATACCTATTGTTGGGGGTAAAACAACCCCTACCGAAGTTCTTATCGGCCAACCTCCATTCTATGGAAACTTGCCGATCTTCTCAGCAACAATCCCAGATTGCAGAACTTATCCAAAGCCTACAAAAGTCCGACAAGATGAACTCGGGCAATAAAGAGAAGTACTATTTCATTAACTCCGCTTTTTGACTCGGGATGAATAATAGAATTTTTAGCATTGAAGCCCCAACCCATCCAGCCCTAACAAACAATAGATTCTGAGAATAGACGAACTCCTCCCATTTGAATTTCTTCCAGCCGAACTCCTAGACGAACTCCTCTCAGTTGAACTCCTTCTAGCCGGACTCTTTCCAGATGAACTCCTTCCAGCTGCGCTCCCCACGCCCCCTCCAATAGTGCTCCTGCCATCCGAACTTCTTCCAACTGTGCTCCTTTCGGTCATGCTTCTTTCAGTCAGATTCCTTCAAAGAAAACTATCCTTGATTAACCAGTCGAACTTCTCTAGGTCGTCGAGGGAAGCACCAACAGACTATAATCAGCCCCATCTGGTGCAGTTCGTCCTCTGCCACTTAACAGTCGATCTCCAAGTTCGGCCAGTCTTGAACTCTTCATCCCGACACACACAAGTCTGCATACAAGTGCAAAGATTCTACCTGAACTCCTACTGTGGACCTCCAACGAGCTAGCAGGTCACGATAAATGATAACTCACTCTTCGTAACAAACTCCACATGACCCGAACGATCCACTAGCAGGCAGTTACAACTATCACTATTAGTTTGTTACAAGTTCCATCTATATAAAGGATCCTCCAAATATGCTTTCTGACCTAAGCTAAAACTCTCTGCCTTTACTCTGCTCTTTTTCTCCTTGAGCATTCCATTCTTGTTAAGGCAGAGAACCAACTTGACCGTCGGAGAATCCTGCCAGAGCCAATTCCGATCAAGACTTTATCTTGTAGGTCTCGCTGACGATCCCAACCTCTCCGGCTCCAGTGATCTCCGGCATCAGCATCATTTTTCACACCAACAGGATTGGCGCTAGAGGAAGGGAGCTTGAACCCTTATTCTAAAAGAAGTGCTCAGTCGAGTTCATCTTCTCCCATTATCTTCAATTTCTTAACTCTTTCTCCTCAAATTTCTTCTTGTTTCTATGAGATGCCGCCAAAGAAGGCTGCAACCTGGCGATCTACTGCCTCCGCCGCCAGATCTAACCTAGATCCACCTACTTCGATCCCATCTTCGGCATCTCAACCCCCTCCACCGGCAGCCATGCTGAATTTCGAGCAGTTCAACCTATTGGTACAGTAGGTTAGAGGCCTCACTAAGATGGTGTAGGCCATGCAGCAGCCTCCGATACCAGCTTAGCCAAAAAGATCCCTACGGAAAAGAAGGCCCACCTGGGCAAGCAAGCCGGTAACCCCTAGGAAGGGGAAGCAAAAAGCAAAAAGCTCCTATTCTGATCACGATTCTTCTCCTAGAGAGACGCCCATCTACAGCCAGCGGTCCTCTGAGATCCATGATCGAGATGATGCTCTCGATCAGAAGCTCCAAGAAATGAATCGACGGATTGAGGAACTCCGACACGCTGCCCCAGTCCACAACGACAACATCTGCACTAATCCTCCATTCTTTGCCCGAATCATGCAAGAGCTCGTCCCGCCAAACTTCAAGCTTCCTCAGTTTGAAAGTTATGACAGAACCTTCGACCCAGTTGACCACCTCGAAACTTTTAGAACTATGATGCTGCTCCATGGTGCTCCTGACGCCATTCTCTGCCGAGCTATCCCCTCTACATTGAAGGAAGCAGCAAAAAATTGGTACTCGGACACCAAATCGGATACCATCTTTTCTTTCGATCAGCTGAGCCACGAATTCATAGCTCATTTTATTAGCAGTCGACGCCAAAGATGAGGTTCTAACTCTCTTATCAACATCAAGCAGAAGGAAAGAGAGTCCATCCGAGCTTATGTCAACTGCTTCAATGCTGCTGCTCTAAAGGTCCGCAATCTGGACCAATCTGTTGCAATGGCCGCACCGAAGGATGGCCTTCAGAAGAATGATCTCCACTTCTTCTTGGAGAAAAAATACCCCCGAGACTTTGCCGACATGCTGGCCCGTGCCGAAGGCTACACCCGAGCGAAAGAAGCCTTCAAACAAAAAGATGAAGAGGCCGCAAGAGAGCGGCAAGCAGGTGAATCAAGCAAGCCCGCAGTTGCTGAGAAACCAAGTGAAGCTTGGTCGTGCTCCAGAACTCCTGAGCCCTGACGAGCTCGAACTCCACCCCAAGCTCGTCGACAAAAGAGCCCGGACCGAAGGGCGCGACGAGGCTCCCCACCAGAAGGTTTCATAACTACGTCCCTCTAAATGCTCCTAAGACTCAGGTGCTGATAGAGATAAAGGAGCAGTTGCCAAGGCCTAAAAGAATAAGGACTCATCCAGCCCAACGTAACCCCAACAAATATTGCCTCTATCATCATAACCACGGTCACGATACTGAAGAATGTATTTAGCTCCAAGATGAGATCGAGGAGCTTATTAGACGAGGTCGACTGGACCATTTTTTAAAACGTTGACCAGAAAGAAGAGAAGATCGACGAAGGGCCCTGCCTTAGCCTAAACCGTTTCAAAGGGATGAGCTGTAGGGAGATCGGCCTCCACTCAGAATAATCAACAGCATTGCTGGAGAACATCGGCGGGGGGAGGCAAGTGGATCGACAAAGCTGGTGAAGAGCAATGAATTGAAGAACTCATCACTTTTACTGAAGAAGATGCTCAAGGAGTTCAATTCCCGTACAATGACGTGATTATAATAACTTTAAATATTGCTGATTATGATGTACACCATTTTAATTGATAATAGAAGCTCTGCTAATGTTTTATTTTATAATGCATTCTTTAAAATGTCTATACCTAACAATAAAATGGGGCCAATGTGTTAGATATGTGTGCCCTAGAAGCCAGAATTGGTTGACACTTGTAAAACACTTCTAGGGGCAAAATTATAATTTTGACTGTAAATAATAAAATAGGTTATTTTCTATCACAAATATATATTTAGTGTCTGTGATACATTCCTTGAGTTAATGGTAATGATAATTCTTATTTTCAAGAGTTGAAAATTTAAGACAAGAATTTTCATTATTAACTCATAAAATGCTCCTGACCGTAGGATCATCATGAGAATGGTGATTGATCCGGAAGGTTGGTGTACAATCGCTTCTTCATAGTAGATGAGTCTTAAGTCTACGATGTGGAGACACCGGAGCGACAGTATAAGTACTCGTTAGAGAACGAGGGCACTGAGCGTGACCACCTCGAGCAGTCATAAGAAAGTCTACCTTCTCGTCGATGACTCACTCGAAGTTGCAGTGGTATGTCTGGTTCTTTGACTTGAGGTGCATCGACAATTCACCTTGAGGGTGTTATAGTTTGACTACACCATGACTCGGTCTCCTAGCCATTCGGAACCCTAAGGTGTATGTTGGCTATAGCAGTTCATTGTAGGAATTGGATTGCACCAAGAGGGAATCT
>QRFJ01002260.1:95194-168834 GCA_006176705.1 Cocos nucifera | reverse complement strand
TAATCTTAATTTTTAATTAAGTAGGATTCATAAACAAAATATGCACAATAAATCCTAGGGTTTCAGGATCTAGGATTTTGCAGAAAGTAAGTTTTGGGTTTCTGATTAAGGACGAACATGCAGCACCCCTACACATCATAAGAACACCCCATCGAATGAAAAGAGAGGGCCTTTAAACCCTTCTTCGTTCTTATGATCGGATGGCCAAGAGGAATGCCTTAATCAGGAACATGCAATGCTACAAAATAGTTTTAGATCTATATCATATATCTCATATACAAATTAGATCTAATCATGGTATATTTTGCATACATCTTGTGTATTGAATCATGCATATTTTTAGATCTAAATTATCTCATAATAATCTAAAAAATTAGATTTAAATTGATCTAATCAAAATAAATTCTAATCTAGATAATTATGTAGAACTATTCTACAACTAGTCTAGACATGCATCTATCATATCTCATATGATATTTAAAATTAAATAATTTTTATTTATTATTTTTTAGATATCATTATAACCATTATAATATCAAAAAATATTAAATAAATAGATCTAAAATATGATTTAATCAGATTAAATCAAAAATATGCAAGACTATTCTATAGAACTATTCTATTTTAGAACTAGTCATACATATTTTCTAATCTTAGATCCAAATTATTTAATTAATTTTTTCTGACTTTAGATCTAATCACATCTCATGTGACATCTAAAATTACTTATTTTCTAATTAAAATAAATTTAAAATTAGATCCAAACACTTTTAGAACCTTGGCTCTGATACTAGTTGAAGAAAAATTCTAATTTTTTGGATCAAGTTCGTTCAGATCTGATCAGATCAAGAGATATATTTTAAAATTTTTTTTCTTTGATCCTAATCAGATCTAAGATATTTTTGATCTAATTATTATTATTTTAGAAATAAAATAAAATCTATATAAATTAAATCAAATTTAATTTATCTTGATATGGGTAATCCTATTACCCATTGATGATCCTGTATGCAGTGGAAGGTTCTGGATCTAGCCACGCAAGTGCCTGACCTCTACCGATATCGACTTAAGCTAAATCTAGAGATCTTCTTCTTCTCTATCACATCTCCAGAGATCAGATCTGGAGGATCTTCAAAACTCCTTTTGAAGATCAGCAGTCGTCCTTTGCAGCAGCGCAGCCTTCTAGCTTTCACTCGGCTTTCTCTTGTCTAGATTGCACCAACCAAGATCCAAAATTCTTTTGGATGTGGAAAGGAGAGGGAGAAGGTGGGTTTGGCATGCAGAAAGAGAGAAGAGGCAGCCTTGGGGCATGGGGAATTGTAATTCTCAAACTTTCAATCATAATCTGGGTTGGGCGCAGGGTCTTATTTATAGACTATCTATGATCCAACTTCTCTTCTTCCCAACCAATTATAACTCTTTATAAAATCAGATCTAAATCTGATTGGTGGGAATAGAGTCCCCTGAATTTCTCCTTAGAGGGCGCATAAGACTAGTCCAAGTTGGTTCTTAGGAGAACTCTAATTGGAATCCAAAAAGGAGATGGAGTTCCTGTCCAACAGGAACTCCTAGGCGCCTCCAACTTGGGCACACGCCAAAGGTGGCGTGCGCCCTCTTCCTTGCCAGGTTTTGGCAGGGGGACAGGCCCCCACTAGCTCTATAATAGGTGCGTGACATGTGGTCAAAAGTTAAAGTATCAATGGTCAACATTTGACCAGTCAAAGGTAGACTTTTGACCAAAGTCAAAGAACAAGAAATGGCAGGTGACCAAAAATGGCAGGTAATGTCTTACAAAATAAGACAACCTTTTCTAACTTGGACAACCTTCAGTCAGACCATATGAAGGCCTTTGATTGAGCACAAACTTCTTTGGCTCAGTCAGGACAACTAATTTATGATAGCAAAAGAAGAACATTAAGTTCAATCGAGTGCTAGCACGATTTCCTTGAACCTAATTGAATCTCATTCAGAATAATTGAACTGGATCAGTTCAATTGATGATCACCAGATTCAAACCCTTATTTGTGTGACCCAGTTAGGTTCAGTTCTATATGGTAATGAGATATGTCATGGTCTCTATCATCGACATCATCATCACTCCTTTCGATGGATCAGAACTCTTCTGATTTGAACAGCTAGAATGATCGATCATCTAAATCATTCTAATTGCTCTTAAAATCCACCAGTGACACCTAGCAGTATATGGTGGCAACCAATCAGAGCTAAATGCGAATGTCTTGGTGCAGCTACTTGTGTGATTAAGTTCTTCTATCTTGAGCTTCGGTTAGATTAGGATTAAGGTGAACTCATCAAACACTAGTTTCCGTCATATGATGTAACCATTCGATTCGAGTCCGATATGAAAATCTAAATAAAAACTCTTTCTATTATTTCACTCTGCCATGGCCATGGACTTCTAGACTTGATTCTCATGATTATCATTGGGTGGCTCCTCTACCACTGAGGTAGATAGATTCCATCTTGATGCCATCCAGTTCCTACAATGAACATGCTATAGCCAACATACACCTTAGGGTTCCATATGGCTAAAAGACCGAGTAATGGTGTAGTCAAACTATAACACCCTCAAGGTAAACTGCTGATGCATCTCAGGTTAAAGAACCAGACACACCACTGCAGCATCGAGTCAGTCATCGACGAGAAGGTAGACTTCCTAATGACTCCTCGAGGTGGTCACGCTCGGTGCCCTCATTCTCTAACGAGTACCTATACTCTCGCTCCAGTGTCTCCACACCATAGACTCAAGACTCATCTACTAAAGAGAAGCGATTGTACACCAACCTTCCAGATCAATCACCATCCTTGTGATGATCCTATGGTCGGAAGCATTTTTTGAGTTAATAATGATTATTCATGTCTTAAATTTTTAACTCTTAAAAATATTAATTATCATTATCATTAACTTAAAGGATGTATCACAGATACTAAATACACATATGTGATAGAAAATAACCCATTTTATTGATATTAGTCAAAATTATAATTTTGCCCCTAGAAGTGTATTATAAGTGTTAGCCAATTCTGGCTTCTAGGGCACATATATCTAATAGCATCATGGTCCAAAAGACCTCAAAGTGGTCAACCAGATCCAGAATCCCATCGTAGCTTTCAAACTAAGGAAGCTTGAAGTTCGATGGGATGAGCTCCTGCATTATTTGGAGAGAGAATGGGGTCTTGATGCAGATGTCATCGATGTGGATAGGAGGAGCATGGCGGAGCTCTTCAATCTATTAGTTCATTTCTCAAAGCTTCTTATCGAGAAGATCTTTCATTGGTTCATTATTTCTCATTAATCATGAATCTCAAGGGTCTGCTGGCTGAATGGGGGTAGAGATCTCTCAGGGGCAGAATTATGATCGGAATAGGAGCTCTCCACTCTCTATTTTTCCTTTCTAGGGGTCACCAGATGATTAGCCCAAGTGGGCCTTCCTTGCAATGGATCTTGATAGTCTAGTGAAGTTCTCTCTAGCTGAACTAATGTCGGGAGTTGCCGCATGGCCTGCACTGCATCAGTGAGGCCCTTTACCTACTAGACCAGCAGGTTGAACTGCTCTATATTAATTGCACCATTGGTGGTGGAGCTTGAGGTACCGGAGATGAATTTGGAGCAAGCAGATCTGGGTGAGATCTGACAATAGAGTATTAGAAATTGATGCCTTGAAGTAGATCCACAGTAGAAGAGAATCAATATCAATAAGCAATGGAGCTGGCTCTGATATGAGGTCGAGCCGACTCGGGCTGAGATCAAGCCAACTCAAACCATAGCTGAGCTAACCCTCTCAGTTAGATAGAAAGTAGGAGTTCGAGTGAGATGAAGTCGAACCAGCTCGATCTCTGATCAAGCCAGCTTGATGGAGACCAATAGAATAGGATGAGATTTTTTATTTGGACTTGAATTATGATTAATCTAAAGGGTCTATGAGAGTTGCATGTGGACCACAAGATCTAGCAGCCATGGAGGGTTGCGGTCATGATCTGAAGGTTGAAAAATATTCTAAGACTCCATCAAAGTCATGTTCGACTCATATTAGGGAAAAAAACCCTATTAGGACTCCTATGAACTATTGAGAAGAGGAGAGAGAGGACCAGATGGTGGCATGGAGAAGAAGGGAAAAAAAGCTTTTGTGGTGTGGGCTAAAAGCAGAAGCTCTCAATTCTAGGCATAGACAGGATTTATATAGACCCTACTGCACCATGCAGTGCCACATCATCCCGGCCAATCACGGTCCTTTGTGAAATTAGATCTAAATCTGATTGGTAGAATGACCTCATCTGATCTAATTAGATTAGAGTCCCTTAAAACTCTCCTTAGATGGCACGAAGACTAGGTCAAACAAGTCTTCTTGGTGCCATCTAGTTTGATTCCTTGAAGCAATTGGAGTACCATTTGTATGCGACTCTAAACCTTATCCTCATGGGGTGCACACCTCCCTAGATGTGTGCCCCTTGCCTATCTACTTTTTAGTAGGGGGACAAGGCCCAAGGTTCTCTCCAATGGGTGCATGATACATGGGTAGATGTCTAAGTGTCAAAGGTCAACATTTGACCAAAGTCCAAAGACAAGATTTAGTAGGCGATGAAAAATGGCAGGTATTGTCTCAAATTTATTTTATAAATTAAAACAATCCTTTTCTGACCTGGACAAGGTCCGACCAGACCAAGTAAAGGTTCCTGAGTGAGCCTAGACACATTTAGCTCAGTCGAGACAAGTTTTAGTGATTGTTAAAGGAGAACATTAGGCTCAATTGTGTGCTAGTATGATTTCCTTGAACCTAATTGAATCTTATTCAAATCAATTGAACTGGGTTAATTCAATTGATGATATCCAGATCCAAACCCTTGTTTGTATGATCCAATTAGGTTCTATTCCGTATGGTAATAGGATATGTCATAATCTCTATCACCGACATCATCGAAATACCTTTCGATGGATCAGAACTTTTCTAATTCAGACAACTAGTTTGATCGATCATGCAAATCATTCTAATTGCTCCCAAAATCCACTAGTGACACCTAGAAGCATATGGTGGCAACCCATCAGAACTAAACGCGAATCTCTCGGTGTAGTTATCTATGTGATTAAGTTCCTTAATCTTGAGCCTGGATCGGATTAGGGTTAAGGTCATCTCGTCAAACCCTAATATCCATCATATGAATTAATCATTCGATTCAAGTCCAATATGAAAATTCTAATAGAAACTCTTTCTATTATTTTACTCTGCTATGGCCATGGGCTTATGGACTTGATTCCATGATCATCATAGGGCTGCTCCTCTTCTACCAAGGTAGATAGATCCCTTATTGGTGCAATCCAATTCCTACAATGAACATGCTATAGCCAACATACACCTCAAGGTTCCGAATGGCTTAGAGACCGCCTTATGGTATAGTCAAACTGTAACACCCTCAAGGTGAACTACCGATGCTCCTCAAGTCAAAGAATCAGACATGCTACTACAGCTTCGAGTCAATCATTGACGAGAAGGTAAACTTCCTCATGACTGCTCGAGGTGGTCACGCTCAGTGCTCTCATTCTCTAATGAGTACTTGTACTATCGCTCTGATGTCTCTACACCGTAGACGTAAAACTCATCTATCCTAAAGAAGCAATCATACACCAACCTTCTAGATCAATCACCATCCTCATGATGATCCTACGGTCGGAAGCATTTTATGAGTTAATAATGAAAATTCATGTCTTAAATTTTCAACTCTTGAAAATATGAACTATCATTGCCTTTATCTCAAGGGATGTATCACAAACACTTTTAAATACATGTTGTGAAAGAAAATAATCTATTTTATTATTTATAGTCAAAATTATAATTTTGCCCTTAGAAGTATATTACAAGTGTCAGCTAATTTGGCTTCAAAGACACATATCTAACAAACTCCCACTTGACCTAAAGCCAATTGGCTATAAATCTAAGTCCCATCTTCTAAAGATGGGCTTCGATCTTCTATTGTATCAATGGCTTTGTGAGTGGATCTACTGCATTGTATGCACAGTCGACTCTCTTAACCTCGATGTAACTTTTCTCGAGATAATCGCGGATGAGGTGGTATCGCCGCTTGATATGCTTGGATTTCTGGTGAGACCTCTGCTCCTTAGCTAGAGCTATGGCACCATTATTATTATAGTACAGAGGAATGGCATCTGATGGTATCACTTCGATCTCTATGGTGAACTTCTTGTACTAGAATGCCTCCTTCGTAGCTTTTGACATAGCGATGTACTCTACTTTCATGGTGGAATCTGCTATTACTGACTGCTTGGAACTCTTTCAACTGACAGTACCACCATTATACACAAACAAACTTTCAGATGTCGATTTTCAATCATCTATATCGAACATAAAATCCGAGTTTATAAACCCCTGGACTTAGAGTTCTTCATTACCTAAAACCAACAACATATCCTTAGTCTTCTTAAGTACTTAAGGATACATTTCATAGAATTCCAGTGTTCTTCACCTGGATTCGATTGATATCTGCTCATGACACTCATAGCATGGGCTATATCAGATCGTGTACATAACATGGCATACATGAGGCTCCCTATTGCTGAAGCATAAGAAATCTTAATCATGTGTTCAATCTCCTCAGATGTGTTGGGATACATTTTCTTGAAGAGATGAATAACATGTTTGAAGGGTACCAATCCCCTCTTGGAGTTTTTCATACTAAACCTCTTTAGCACTTCCTCTATGTACATCTTCTGTGGAAGACCTAGCATCACATTCGGTCTACTCTATAGATCTTAATTCCTAGAATAAAGGATGCTTCTCCTAGGTCTTTCATGAAGAATGCTTTAGATAATCATATTTTAACTGTAGTCAACATGAGAATATCATTCCTAATAAGGAGGATATCATCCACATATAGTATGAGGAAGACAATAGCGCTCCCACAGATCTTTTTGAAAATACATGGTTCCTCCTCATTCTTGATGAAATCAAATAATTTGATCACATCATTAAAACAAGAATTCTAGCTCCGAGATGCTTGCTTAAGTCTATATGTGGACCTTTGTAGCTTGCATATTTTGTGATCAATATCACTGGATGTGAAATCTAGCGGCTGTTTCATATAGATATCTTCCTCAAGGTATCTCTTTAAGAATGTCATTTTTACATTCATTTGCCATATTTCATAATCGAAATAGGCTGCAACTGCAAGCAATGTGCGGATGGATTTTAGCATAGCTACTGGTGAAAAGGTATCCTGATAGTCAATTCCTTCACATTGACTATACCCTTTTGCCACTAATATAGCTTTGAATGTCTCCACATTCCCATCTATACCAATCTTTCTCTTGTAGATTCATTTACACCCAATAGGTACTATACCTTCTGGTGGATCTACCAAGGTCTAGACTTGGTTTGAGTGCATCGAGTCAATTTCTGACATCATTGCCTCTAACCATTTCTCGAAGTCGATATCCCATATCGCCTCGTCATAGGTTTTGAGATCATCACCATGAATCCCATTACCTACGAGGAACATTTTCTCTACTTCTTCTAAAATAGTACCTAAGTACCTCTTAGGGGGATGGAAAATTCTTTCTGATCTATGAGGTGGAGGAGGTAGTGATTGTATTGGCTCAACCTGATTTGGTTCCATAGGGTCCTTAGCTCATTACTCTTCTGAGACTTTCTCCTCAAGCTTGATCTGCTTTCCAGTGATGCTATCTTGAATAAATTATTTTTCAAGAAAGATGGCATGTTGACTCATAATCACATTATGGTCTTCTGGAATGTAGAAATAATATCCTAATGACTCTTTAGGATATTCTATGAATCGAGTTCTAAAGGACCTATAGTCTAACTTGTCTGTTTGTTATCTTTTGACATAAGCCGGACAATCCTAAATTCTAAGATGACTTAGACTTGATTTCTTACCATGCCATATCTCATACGGTGTGGTAGGAACTATTTTAGAAGGAACCCTATTCAATAAATATATAGCGGTTAATAGACTATATCTCCAAAAAAAATCAAGAAGGTCTATGAAGCTTATCATGGATCGGACCATATCTAATAGGATCCAGTTTTTCTATTCGAAAATCCTATTGAGTTGAGGTATTCTAGGTGGAGTCCATTGAGAGACTATGCCATTTTACTTGAGATAGTTCAGAAATTTTCGACTAAGATATTTACCTCCTCGATCTGATCGAAGAACCTTAATGAATTTTTCAGTTTACTTTTCAACTTCGTGTCTAAATTTCTTAAACTTTTCAAAGGCTTCAGACTTATTTCTCATAAGATACATGTACCCATATCGAGATAAATCATCGGTAAAGATTATGAAGCAGTCAAAATTGCTCTAGCCAACACATCAAATGGATAGCACACATCAGTATGTACTAAGACAAGTAAATCCATGGCCCTTTCCCCATGTCCTACAAAAGAGAGCTTAGTCATTTTGCCATGAAGCATGATTCATAAATTGGATATGACTCAAAAGTCAATGGACTCAATAGTCTGATTTTCTTCAATTTGTTAATCCTATCTTTTACTATATGACCTAGCCTTAAGTGCCATAGATACCTATCATTTGGATTATTTCTAGGTCATTTTGATCTTATGGCATTCACATTTTACTCGATATTAAAGACAGATATATCAATATGTAACTGGTAGAGACCGTTAATAAGAAAATCACTTACAAATTTATTTCTTTCATAAAGAATATTACAATGGTCCTTAAGGAAACTAATTACATAGCCTTCTTGTGCCAAACATGAAATAGAAATCAAATTTCTACTTGCAGCAGACACATAATAGTAATCCCTAAGTACTAAATCTAAGCTAGATGGTAGTCGAAGAGGGTAGATTCCCACAACCACAGTAGCAATCCTTGCTCCATTTTTGATGCATAGGATCATCTCACCATCCCTTAGCCTCCTACTATCCTCAAAATTCTACATGAAAGTACATAAATGAGCACTAGAACTAGAGTCAAGCATCCAACTGGATGCAGAAGAAATCATAAGGTTAGATTCAATAATGAGCATACCTCCAGAAGAATCTGTCTCCTTCTTATTCTTTAGGGTGGCCAGGTATGTAGGGCAGTTTCGCTTTCAGTGGTCGTCAGTATTGCAATGAAAATACTTTTTTTTGTCAGCGATCTTCTTCTTCAGCTCTATCTTCTTTTTCTTTTCACCTTTCACCTTCTGCCTTTTCGCAGACTTCTTCTTTCCAAAAAACTTTCTTCTGGAAGAAGTCCATTCCATAGCAAGTACTACGCCTTTGAAACCTTTCATAGAAAGCTCAGCAGTAACCAGCATATTTATAAGCTAGACCAGAGTATTCTGAAGTTTATGCATATGGTAGTTTATGATAAACTGTCCATACGCATCAGTCAAGGATTGTAGAATTACATCATTCTGCAAATCCTGATCTAACTTCACTCCGAGCTTCTCAAGCTCTTTCAAGTTCTTGATCTTCATCAGACAATGATCTTGGACTGATTGTCCATCATGCATTTTAGCCTTAAATAGTTGTTTAGTGATCTAATATTTGGCTGTGCGACTCTATTCACCAAACAACTCTTGCAGGTGAGCCAATATTTGGCGGGCAGTCTTGATATCTTCATGTTGATGCTGAAGCTCGTCAGACATCGAGCCCAACATGTAGTATCTGGCCTTATTATCTTCATCTATCCATTTGTCAAGAGATGCTCTCTATTCAATAGATGGACGAGCTGGTAAGATGGGAGGATCCTAGTATAATATATGAGTCAACTGAAGGAAAATCTTGATTTTTCGGACCAGGTTCGTTCAAATCTGATCATATCAAGAGATATATTTCAAAATTTTTTCTCTTTGATCTAGATCAAATCTAGGATGTTTTAGATCTGATTCTTATTATTTTAATAATTAAAATAAAATTAGATAAATTAAATTAAATTTAATTTACCTTGAAGTGGGGAATCCTATTGCCCGATGATGATCTTGTGAGCAGCGGAAGGTTCTAGATCTAGCCACGCAAGTGCCTGGCCTCTACCGATATCCACTCAGGTTGGATCTGGAGATCCTCTTCTTCTCTATCACGTCTCTAAAAATTAGATCTGGATCTGATCTGGAGGATCTTCAAAACTCTTTTGAAGATCAGCAGTCGTCCTTTTGCAGCAGCGCAGCCTTCTTAGCTTTTCAGTCGCCTTTCTCTTGATCTGAATCGCACCAACCAAGGTCCAAAACTCCTTTTGGACGTGGAGAGGAGAGGGAGAAGGTGGGTTTGGCATGGAGGAAGGAGGGGAGAGGCAGCCTTGGGGCATGGGGAATTTCAATTCTCTAATTTTTTTATTTGAGTTGGGCGCAGGGTCTTATTTATAGACTGTCTGTGATCCAACTCCTCTTCTTCCCAACCAATCACAACCCTTTATGAAATCAGATCTAAATCTGATTGGTGGGAATAGAGTCCCCTGGATTCCTCCTTAGAGGGTGCCTAAGACCAGTCAAAGTTGGTTCTTAGGAGAACTCTAATTGGAATCCAAAAAGGAGATGGAGTCCTTATCCAACAAGGACTCCTAGGCGCCTCCAACTTGGGCACACGCCAAGGGTGGCGTGCGCCCTCCTCCTTGCCAGGTTCTGGCAGGGGGACAGGCCCCCACCAGCTCTCCAATAGGTGCATGACATGTGGTCAAAAGTCAAAGTGTCAATGGTCAACGTTTGACCAGTCAAAGGTAGACTTTTGACCAAAGTCAAAGAACAAGAAATGGCAGGTGACCAAAAATGGCAGGTAATGTCTTACAAAATAAGACAACCTTTTCTGACTTGGACAACCTCCAGTCAGACCATATGAAGGCCTCTGATTGAGCACAAACTCCTTTGGCTCAGTCAGGACAACTTATTTATGATAGTAAAAGAAGAACGTTAGGTTCAATCGAGTGCTAGCACGATTTTCTTGAACCTAATTGAATCTCATTCAGATCAATTGAACTAGATCAGTTCAATTGATGATCACCAGATTCAAACCCTTGTTTGTGTGACCCAGTTAGGTTCAGTTCTGTATGGTAATGGGATATGTCATGATCTCTATCATCGACATCATCGAAACTCCTTTCGATGGATCAGAACTCTTCTGATTCGAACAGCTAGAATGATCGATCATCTAAATCATTCTAATTGCTCCCAAAATCCACCAGTGACACCTAGCAGTATATGGTGGCAACCCATCAGAGCTGAATGCGAACCTCTTGGTGCAGCTACCTGTGTGATTAAGTTCTTCTATCTTGAGCCCCGATCAGATTAGGGTTAAGGTGAACTCGTCAAACCCTAGTCTCTGTCATATGATGTAATCATTCGATTCGAGTCCAATGTGAAAATCTAAATAGAAACTCTTTCTATTATTTCACTCTGCCATGGCCATGGGACTTCTGGACTTGATTCTCATGATCATCATAGGGCTGCTCCTCTACCACCGAGGTAGATAGATTCCATCTTGATGCAATCCAGTTCCTACAATGAACATGCTATAGCCAACATACACCTCAGGGTTCCATATGGCTAGGAGACCGAGTAATGGTGTAGTCAAACTATAACACCCTCAAGGTGAACTGCCGATGCATCTCAGGTCAAAGAACCAGACACACTACTGCAGCATCGAGTCAGTCATTGACGAGAAGGTAGACTTCCTAATGACTACTCGAGGTGGTCACGCTCAGTGCCCTCGTTCTCTAACGAGTACCTGTACTCTCGCTCCGGTGTCTCCACACCGTAGACTCAAGACTCATCTACTAAAGAGAAGCGATTGTACACCAACCTTCCGGATCAATCACCATCCTCGTGATGATCCTATGGTCGGGAGCATTTTATGAGTTAATAATGATTATTCATGTCTTAAATTTTCAACTCTTGAAAATATGAATTATCATTACCATTAACTCAAAGGATGTATCACAGACACTAAATACACATATGTGATAGAAAATAACCCATTTTATTGATTATTAGTCAAAATTATAATTTTGCCCCTAGAAGTGTATTACAAGTGTCAGCCAATTCTGGCTTCTAGGGCACATATATCTAACAATCTCCCACTTGTCCTAAAGCCAATTGGCTACAAGTCTAAGTCCCATCTTCTCAAGGTGGGCTTCGATCTTCTGCTGGCCCAACGGCTTTGTAAGTGGGTCTGCCACATTATCTGTGGAGTTGACTCTCTTGACCTCGACGTAACCCTTCTCGAGGTAATCGCGGATGAGGTGGTATCGCCGCTCAATGTGCTTGGATTTCTGGTGAGACCTCGGCTCCTTAGCAAGGGCTATGGCGCCATTGTTGTCGCAGTATAGAGGAATGGCATCTGATGGCATTACTCCAATTTCTGCAGCAAACTTCTTGTACCAGAATGCTTCCTTCGCAGCCTCTGATGCAGCGATATATTCTGCTTCCATGGTGGAATCTGCTATCACAGTTTGCTTGGAACTCTTCCAGCTGACAGCACCACCATTGCACACAAACAGACTCCCAGATGTCGACTTTCGATCATCTATATCGGACATGAAATCCGAGTCTGTGTATCCCTGGACTTGGAGTTCTCCGTTACCAAAGACCAACATCATATCCTTAGTTCTTCTCAAGTACTTAAGGATACATTTCACAGAAGTCCAGTGTTCTTCACCTGGATTTGACTGATATCTGCTTGTGACACTCACAGCATGGGCTATATCAGGTCGTGTACATAGCATGGCATACATGAGGCTCCCTATTGCAGAAGCATAAGGGATCTTGCTCATGCGTTCTATTTCCTCAGGTGTGCTAGGGCACATCTTCTTGGAAAGATGAATACCATGTCTGAAGGGTATTAATCCCCTCTTAGAGTTTTCCATACTAAACCTCTTTAGTACTTCCTCTATGTACATCTTCTGTGAAAGTCCTAGCATCCTATTCGGTCTATCCCTATAGACCTTAATTCCTAGAATAAAGGATGCTTCACCTAGGTCTTTCATGGAGAATTCCTTGGACAACCATAATTTGACTGATGTCAACATGGGAATATCATTCCCAATAAGGAGGATGTCATCCACGTACAATACGAGGAAGACAACAGCGCTCCCACTGACCCTTTTGAAAACACATGGTTCCTCTTCATTTTTGATGAAACCAAACTTTTTGATCACATCATTGAAACGAGTGTTCCAGCTCCGAGATGCTTGCTTAAGTCCATATATGGACCTTTGCAGCTTGCAAACCTTGTGATCAGTATCACTGGATGTGAAACCTAGCGGCTGTTCCATATAGATATCTTCCTCAAGATATCCATTTAAGAATGCCATTTTCACGTCCATTTGCCATATTTCATAATCGAAATAGGCTGCAATGGCAAGCAATGTGCGGATGGATTTTAGCATAGCCTACTGGGGAAAAGGTATCCTGATAGTCAATGCCTTCGCGTTGACTATAACCTTTTGCCACTAGTCTAGCCTTGAATGTCTCCACATTCCCATCTGCACCAATCTTTCTCTTGAAGATCCATTTACACCCAATAGGTACTATACCTTCTGGTGGATCTACCAAGGTCCAGACTTGGTTTGAGTGCATCGAGTCAATTTCTGACTGCATTGCCTCTAGCCATTTCTCGGAGTCGATATCTGATATCGCCTCGTTGTAGGTTTTGGGATCATCACCATGAGCACCATTACCTACGAGGAACATTTTCTCTACTTCCTCTGAAATAATACCTAAGTATCTTTCAGGGGGACGGGAAAACTCTTTCCGATCTACGAGGTGGAGGAGGTAGTGTTCTTATTGGCTCAACCTGATTTGGTTCCAATTGGTCCTTAGCTCGTTGTACTTGTGAGACTTTCTCATCAAGCTTAATCTGCTTTCCAATGCCGCTATCTTGAATAAACTATTTTTCAAGAAAGATGGCATGTCGACTCACAATCACATTGTGGTCTTCTGGAATGTAGAAATAGTATCCTAATGACTCTTTAGGATATCCTATGAATCGAGCTCTAAAGGACCTAAACTCTAACTTGTCCGCTTGTTGTCTTTTGACATGAGCCGGACAACCCCAAATTCTGAGATGACTCAGACTTGGTTTCTTACCGTGCCATATCTCATACGGTGTGGTAGGAACGGTTTTAGAGGGAACCCTATTCAGTAGATAAATTGAAGTTAACAATGAATGTCCCCAAAGAAAATCAGGGAGGTCTGTGAAGCTCATCATGGATCGGAACCATATCCAATAGAGTCCGATTTCTCCATTCTGAAACCCCGTTGAGTTGAGGTGTTCCTGGTGGAGTCCATTGAGAGACTATGCCATTTTCCTTGAGATAGTCTAGGAATTTCCGGCTAAGGTATTCACCTCCTCGATCTGATCGAAGAACCTTAATGGGTTTTTCAGTTTGTTTTTCTACTTCATGTCTGAATTCTTTGAACTTTTCAAAAGCTTCAGACTTGTGTCTCATAAGATACACATACCCATACCTAGACAGATCATCGGTAAAGGTAATGAAGTAGACAAAATTGCCTCTAGCCGGCACATCAAATGGGCCGCACACATCAGTATGTACTAGGGCAAGGAGATCTGTGGCCCTCTCCCCATGTCCAACAAAAGGGAGTTTAGTCATTTTGCCTTGAAGACAGGATTCACAAGTTGGATATGACTCGGAAGTCAATGGACTCAATAGCCCATTTTTCTCCAATTTGTTGATCCTATCTTCTGCTATATGACCTAATCTCAGGTGCCATAGATATCTGTCGTTTGGACTATCCCTAGGTCGTTTGGCATTCACGTTTTGCTCGAATAACGAGCATACCTCCAGAAGGACCTTCCTTCTTGTTCTTCAGGGTGGCCAGGTAAGTAGGGCAGTTCCGCTTCCAATGGCCGTCGCTGTTGCAATGGAAACACTTTCCTTTGACATCGGCCTTTTTCTTCGGTTCTGCCTTCTTCTTCTTTGATCCTTCCACCTTTTGCTTTTTCACAGACTTTCTTTTTCTTTCCATAAGACTTTCTTTTGGAAGAAGTCCATTCCATAGCAAGAACTGAGCCTTTAGAACCTTTCATAGAAAGCTCAGCGGTAACCAGCATATTCATTAATTCGGCCAAGGAATTTTGAAGTTTATGCATGTGGTAATTCATGATGAATTGCCCATATGCATCAGTCAAGGATTGCAGAATAATATCGTTCTGCAGGATCCAAGTCTAACTTCACACCGAGCTTCTCAAGCTCTTCCATGTCCTTGATCATCATGTCAGACAGTGATCTTGGACTGACTGCCCATCACGCATCTTAGCCTTAAAAAGTCATTTCGTGACTTGATATTTGGCTGCGCGACTCTGTTCACCAAACATCTCCTGCAGGTGAGCCAACATTTGGCGAGCAGTCCCGATATCTTCATGTTGGCGCTGGAGCTCATCAGACATCGAGCCCAACATGTAATATCTGGCCTTATTATCTTCGTCTATCCATTTTTTCAGAGACGCTCTCTGTTCAGTGGATGGACGAGCTGGTAAGGTGGGAGGGTCCTGGTCCAAAACATGGGTTAACTTCTGGAACCCAAAATAATTTTGTAGTTCCTGAGCCAATCTTTATAATTGGGTCCAGTCAGTCTATGTGTGTCCAGGATACGTGCCAATGGGTTGGACGCAGACATTTTCCTGTAGAGAGTCAAAGATTCTAGTTAGATACTGTAATTTATGACTTGACCAATTTGTTTAGGGATTTTATTTTTAAATAAATTAGCTCCCACTATTTTCTTCGGATCCCTACACTCCCTCTGTAGAGATGCAAAAATCTCCATGATTAATGATTTCTAGTGGGTGGTGCGGTCTCACCAACTGACTCATCACCTCACCTAACAGTTATTGGTGATGGGTTAGCCAATGAGTGAACAACTCTTGTTCAATGATTCTCTAATCATGGTGCACCCAAACTTGGTCTCTAATTCATGAATCTCACCGTATCCGGAATATTGATCCACTCCTTAGTTAAGTCAGACCCACCATTTGCATAGACTGGGATTCCTAATTGAGTCTCTCACCGTATCCTAAAATATTGAGCCCAACTCATCCTCCAGCCCATAGCATCCAATGCCTAATAGACATGGTTGCATCTTCCCGGTGCAACTGAGCCACTGTATCCAGCCGAGAACAATCAACCCCGGGAAGGGCCCGCACATCTACAATGGTGGAAGACCTCAGACTTAATCTTTTCTTAGGGAGAATTGATTCAGGTCTCATTAAACTAGACTTGTCATAGTCATAACAATTATGACTAACCTAGTGGCATGGGTTAGCTCGGATTATTGACCACCTCAGATCAGAACTGTGTCAACAGATATGGCCAGGTAAGTGAGATCGGTGGAAGGAATATGCCATTAACTCGTACAAGAACGCATTCAGGTCGAGTAGCTTCCAATTAAAAATCAGTCGGTCGTATGTGCCAAACTTACCTTAGACACCAAATTATTGAGTCAGAACCAATTGGGTTAGCCTACAATCCAGACTCTAACCTCTGAGCCTAATTAGGTCTTGCTTGATCGTGACTCGATCTTGACCCAGACTTAATCCTATTAGGCTGGTCAATTTAAGCATTGTTGATCCCATCTAACCAACTCTTGATTCGGTTTGATCAACCGCTTAGACCTAATTGAGCTACCCAAGCCCGAACCCAGTATTATGAATATGTCTTAGATCTGAAATTCTCAATTTTAGACCTAATTAATATTCCATAATCTTAATTTTTAATTAAGTAGGGTTCATAAACAAAATATGCATAATAAATCCTAGGGTTTCAGGATCTAGGATTTTGCAGAAAGTAAGTTTTGGATTTCTGATTAAGGACGAATGCGCAGCACCCCTACACATCATAAGAACGCCCCATCGGATGGGAGGAGAGGGCCTTTAAATCCTTCTTCATTCTTATGATCGGACGGCCAAGAGGAATGCCTTAATCAGGAACATGCAATACTACAAAATAGTTTTAGATCTATATCATATATCTCATATACAAATTAGATCTAATCATGGCATATTTTGCATACATCTCATGTATCGAATCATGCATATTTTTCAGATCTAAATTATCTTATAATAATCTAAAAAATTAGATTTAAATTGATCTAATCAAAATAAATTCTAATCTAGATAATTATGTAGAACTATTCTATAACTAGTCTAGACATGCATCAATCATATCTCATATGATGTTTAAAATTAAATAATTTTTATTTTCTATTTTTTAGATGTTATTATAACTATTATAATATCAAAAAATAGTAAATAAATAGATCTAAAATATATTCTAATCAAATTAAACTAAAAATATACAAGACTGTTCTATAGAACTATTCTATTTTAGAACTAGTCATGCATATTTTCTAATCTTAGATCCAAATCATTTAATTTTAATTTTTTCTTATTTTAGATCTGATCACATCTTATGTAATATCTAAAATCACTTATTTTTTAATTAAAATAAATTTAAAAATAGATCTAAACACTTTTAGAATTTTGGCTCTGATACCAGTTGAAGGAAAATCCTGATTTTTCGGACCAGGTTTGTTCAGATCTGATCAGATCAAGAGATATATTTCAAAATTTTTTCTCTTTGATCTAGATCAGATCTGAGATATTTTAGATCTAATTTTTATTATTTTAATAATTAAAATAAAATTAGATAAATTAAATCAAATTTAATTTACCTTGAAGTGGGTAATCCTATTATCTGATGATGATCCTATGAGCAGTGGAAGGTTCTGGATCTAGCCACGCAAGTGCCTAGCCTCTACTGGTATCCACTCAGGTTGGATCTGGAGATCCTCTTCTTCTCTATCACATCTACAAAAATTAGATCTGGATCTGATCAGGAGGATCTTCAAAACTCCTTTTGAAGATCAGCAGTTGTCCATTGCAGCAGCGCAGCCTTCTAGCTTTCAGTTGTCTTTTCTCTCGTCTGGATTGCACCAACCAAGGTCCAAAATACTTTTGGACGTGGAGAGGAGAGGAAGAAGGTGGGTTTGGCATAGAGGAAGAGGGGAGAGGCAGCCTTGGGGTGTGGGATTTCAATTCTTCAATTTTTTTATTTGAGTTGGGCGCAGGGTCTTATTTATAGACTATTTGTGATCCAACTCCTCTTCTTCCCAACCAATCATAACTCTTTATGAAATCAGATCTAAATCTGATTAGTGGGAATAGAGTCCCCTAGATTCCTCCTTAGAGGGTGCCTAAGATCAGTCAAGTTGGTTCTTAGGAGAACTCTAATCGGAATCCAAAAAGAAGATGGAGTCCCTGTCCAACAGGGACTCTTGGGTGCCTCCAACTTGGGCACACGCCAAGGGTGGCATGCGCCCTCCTCCTTGCCAGATTCTGGCAGGAGGACAGGCCCCCACCAGCTCTCTAATAGGTGCGTGACATATGGACAGAAGTCAAAGTGTCAATTATCAACGTTTGACCAGTCAAAGATCAACTTTTGACCAAAGTCAAAGGACGAGAAATGGTAGGTGACCAAAAATGGTAGGTAATGTCTTACAAAATAAGACAACCTTTTTTGACTTGGACAAGCTCTAGTCAGACAAAGTGAAGGCCTCTGATTGAGCACAAACTCCTTTGGCTCAATCAGGATAACTATTTATGATAGTAAAAGAAGAATGTTGGGTTCAATCGAGTGCTAGCATGATTTTCTTGAACCTAATTGAATCTCATTCAGATCAATTGAACTGGATCAGTTCAATTGATGATCACCAGATTCAAACCCTTATTTGTGTGACCTAGTTAGGTTCAGTTCTATATGGCAATGGGATATGTCATGATCTCTAACATCGACATCATCGAAACTCCTTTCGATGGATCAGAACTCTTTTGATTCGAACAGCTAGAATGATCGATCATCTAAATCATTCTAATTGCTCTCAAAATCCACTAGTGACACCTAGCAGTATATGGTGGCAACCCATTAGAGCTGAATGCGAACCTCTTGGTGCAGCTACCTTTGTGATTAAGTTCTTCTATCTTGAGCCCCGATTAGATTAGGGTTAAGGTGAACTCGTCAAACCCTAGTCTCTATCATATGATGTAATCATTCGATTCAAGTCCGATGTAAAAAATTAAATAGAAACTCTTTCTATTATTTTACTCTACCATGGCCATGAACTTCTGGACTTGATTCTCATGATCATCATAAGACTGCTCCTCTACCACTGAGGTAGATAGGTTTCATCTTGATGCTATCTAGTTCCTACAATGAACATGCTATAGCCAACATACACCTCAGGATTTCGAATGGCTAGGAGATCGAGTAATGGTGTAGTCAAACTATAACACCCTCAAGGTGAACTGTCGATGCATCTCAGGTCAAAGAATCAGATACACTACTGTAGCATCGAGTCAGTCATTGATGAGAAGGTAGACTTCCTAATGACTACTCGAGATGGTCATGCTCAGTGCCCTCGTTCTCTAACGAGTACCTATACTCTTGCTTCGATGTCTCTACACCGTAGACTCAAGACTCATCTACTAAAGAGAAGCGATTGTACACCAACCTTCCGGATCAATCACCATCCTCGTGATGATCCTATGGTCGGGAGCATTTTATGAGTTAATAATGTTTATTCATGTCTTAAATTTTCAACTCTTGAAAATATGAATTATCATTACCATTAACTCAAAGGATGTATCACAGACACTAAATACACATATGTGATAGAAAATAATCCATTTTATTGATATTAGTCAAAATTATAATTTTGCCCCTAGAAGTGTATTACAAGTGTCAGCCAAATCTAGCTTCTAGGACACATATATCTAACATTAACTTCTCAGAACCTAAAATAATTTTGAAGTTTTGGAGCCAATCCTTATAATTAGGTCCGATCGGTCTATGGGTGCCTTGGATATGGGCTAGTGGGTTGGACGTAGATATTTTTTTTTCTATAGAGAGTCAAAGTTTTTAATTAGATTTTATAATTAAGACTTGACCAATTTATTTAGAAGTTTGATTTTTAAATAAATTAGCTTTTATTATTTTCTCAGATCCCTACACTCCCGTTGTAGAGATGCAAAAATCTCCACGATTATTAATTTTTAGTGGATGGTGTAGTCCCACAAACTGACTCATCACCTCACTAAATAGTTATTGGTGATGGGTTAGCCAATGAGTGAACAACTCTTGACCAATGATTCTCTAATCATGGTGCACCCAGGCTTGTTCTCTAATTCATGAATCTCACCGTGTCCAAAATATTGATCCATTTCTTAGTTAAGTCAGACCCACCATTTGCATAGATTAAATTTCTAATTGGGTCTCTCACCGTATCCCCATCCTCCAGCCCATAGCATCTAATGCCTAGTAGACATGGTTGCATCTTTCTGATGCAACTGAACCACTATGACCAGTCGAGAATAATAAACCCCAGGAAGGGCCCGCACATCTACAATGGTGGAAGATCTTAGACTTAATCTTTTTTTAAGGAGAATTGATTTAGGTCTATTTAAACATGACTTGACATAGCCATAACCATTATGACTAACCTAGTGACATGGGTTAGCTCAGATTTTTAGCCACCTTACATCAAGACTGAGCCGATAAATATGGCCAGGTAACTAAGATCGATGGAAGGGATATGCCATTAACTCGACAAGAATGCATTCTAATCGAGTGGCTTCCAATTAAAAGCCAGTCAGTCGTATCTGCATAACTTACCTTAGACAATAAATTATTGAGCCAAAAATAATTGGGTTAGCCTACAATCCAAACTCTAACCACTGAGCCTAATTAGTTCTTAACTTGATCGAGCACTCATGTGACTCAACCTTGACCCAGACTTAATCCTATTAGGCTGATCAATTTAAGCACTCTTGATCCCATCTAACCAACTCTTGATTCAATTTGATCAACCGCTATACCTAATTGAGCTACCCAAGCCCGAATCCAATTTTATGAATATGTCTTAGATCTAAAAATTCTTAATTTTAGATCTAATATATTTCATAATCTTAACTCTTAATTAAGTTTAGGATTTATAAATAAAATATGTATATAAAATCCTAGGGTATCAGGATCTAGGGTTTTGTAGAAAATAAGTTTTAGATTTTTTATTAAGGATGAATGCGCAGCACCCCTACACATCATAAGAACACCCCATCGAATAGAAGGAGAGGACCTTTGAACCCTACTTTATTTTTATGACTGGATGGCCAAGGAAAATGTTTTAATCAGAAACATGATAAATCTATAAAACTAGTTAGATCTACATCATATATCACATATAAAAATTGATCTAACTAAAAATATATTTTGCATATATCTCATGTATCATATCATGCATGCTTTTAGGTATAAATTATCTCATAAAAATCTAAAAAATAAGATTTAAATTTGATCATATCAAATTAAAATTTATTCTAGATAATTTTATAGAACTATTCTACAACTAGTCTAAACATGCATCTATCATATCTCATATGAATAAATTAAATAAATTTATTTTCTATTTTTTAGATCCAATTATAATATTTATAATATCAAAAAATAGTAAATAAATAGATCTAAAAATTATAATTAATTAAATTAAAATTATGATCATGTTAGACTACACATAGAACAATTCTACTCCTAGTCTAGTCATGCATCTCATACATCTTAGATCTAGATTATTTAATTTTTAATTTTTTCAAATTTTAGATCTAATCACATCTCAGGTGACATCTAAAATTATCTAATTATTAGATAAAAAATAAATTAAAATTAAATCTAATAAATTTTAGAACCTAGCTCTGATACTAATTGAAGAAAAAAATCTTATTTTTTGGGTCAGGTTCGTTCAGATATGATTGGATCAAGAGGGATATTTCAAAAATTTCTCTCTAAGATTCTAATCAAATCTGAGACTCTTCAGATCTGATCTTATTAATAAAATAAAATAAAATAAAATAAAAATTAAATTAAATCTAATTTAATTATACCTTTATTTTGGGTAATCCAATTATCTTGTGATGATCCCGATGTTTGCCTAAGATTTTGGACGTAGCCACGCAAGTGCCTGGCCTCTACCGGTATCTACTCGAGCAGGATCTAGAAATCTTCTCCTTCTCAATCAATCTTTCAAAAGTTAATTCTAGATCTGATCTTGAAGATCTTCAAAAAAACTCTTTTGAAGAACAACCATTGTCTCTTGCAGCAGTGCTGCCTTGTTCCTTTCCTGTCATCTTTCACTTGGTTGGATCGCACCTAACTCATGCCCAAAACCTCTTAAGCATGGAGAGGAGAGAGAGGACCAGAGGGTGGCATGGAGAAGGAGGAAGAAAAGCTTTATGGCATGGGCTAAAAGTAGAAGGTCTCAATTCTAGGCATAGACAGGGTTTATATAGACCATGCTGGGCCACGCAGTGCCACATCATCCCAGCCAATCATGGCCCTTTGTGCAATCAGATCTAAATTTGATTAGTGGGATGACATCATCTGATCTAATTAGATTAGAGTTCCTCAAAACTCTCCTTAGATGGCAACCAGACTGGGCCAAACAAGTCTTCTTGGCGCCATCTAGTTTGATTCTCTGAAGCAACTGGAGTCCCATCTGTATGGGACTCCAAAACTTATCCTCATGGGGCGCACGCCTCCCAAGCATGCACCCCTTACCTATTTGCTTTATAGCAGGGGGACAAGGCCCTAGGTTCTCTCCAATGGATGCATGACACATGGACAGATGTCTGAGTGTCAAAGATCAACATTTGACCAAAGTCTAAAGACAAGATTTAGCAGATGATGGAAAATGGTAGGTGTTGTCTCAAATTTGTTTCATAAATTAAGACAATCCTTTTCTGACCTGGACAAGCTCCAGTTAGACCAAGTAAAGGTTCCTGAGTGAGTCCACATATATTTGGCTCAGTCGAGATAAGTTTTAATGATTGTTAAAGGAGAACATTAGGCTCAATTGTGTGCTAGCACGATTTTCTTGAACTTAATTGAATCTTATTCAAATCAATTGAACTGGGTTAATCCAATTAATGATATTTAGATCCAAATCCTTGTTTATCTGATCCAGTTAGATTCAGTTTCATATAGTAATGGGATATGTTGTGATCTCTATCATTGAAACATCTTCTGATGGATCAGAACATTTCTGATTCAGATAACTAGTATGATTAATCATCCAAATCATTCTAATTACTTCCAAAATCCATCAGTGACACCTAGCAACATATGGTGGCAACCCATCAGAACTGAAAGCGAACCTCTCTATGTAGTTACCTATGTGATTAAGTTCCTCTATCTTGAACTCTGATCGGATTAGGGTTAAGGTCATCTCGTCAAACCCTAATATCCATCAAATGAATTAATCATTCGATTCAAGTCTAATGTGAAAACCCTAATAGAAACTCTTTCTATTATTTCACTCGGTCATGGCCATGGGCTTATGGACTTGATTCTCAGGATCATCATAGGGCTGCTCCTCTTCTACCGAGGTTGATAGATCCCTAGTTGGTGCAATCTAATTCCTACAATGAACATGTTATAGCCAACATACACCTCAAGATTTTGAATGGCTAGGAGTCCGAGTTATGGTGTGGTCAAACTATAACACCCTCAAGGTAAGCTATCGATGCTCCTTAGATCAAAGAACCAGACATGCTACTACAACTTTGAGCCAGTCATTGATGAGAAGGTAGATTTCCTCCTGACTGCTCGAGGTGGTCATGCTTGGTGCCCTCATTCTCTAACGAGTACCTGTACTCTCACTCTGATGTCTCTACACCATAGACTCAAGACTTATCTATGCTAAAAAAGTGATCGTACACCAACCTTCCTAATCAATCACCATCCTCATGATAATCCTATGGTCGAGAGTATTTTATGAGTTAATAATGAAAATTCATATCTTAAATTTTTAACTCTTAAAAATATGAACTATCATTGCTGATAAGTACCATAAATTCACCAATAAAAGTATTAATTTATTAATTAATTTATATTAATTTTTAAAAATTAATGATCAATTTATATCTATTTTTGAGAAATTCATATTTTTATTAATTAAAAAATAATAAAAATTTAAAAATAAAATTTTATAACTAATGAAAGAGCTTATTTTTTTGATCATAATGAACTAAGTTTCACATAAAATGAAGCTAAAATAAAGAAGATATAAATTTCTAAATAAATAAAATAAATAAAAATTAAATGAAAATAACATACGGCTCAGCCGGCTCAAGCCGCCATGCTATATCAGTCGGCGCATCCAAACATGCCAAGTCAAGCCAATGAAGCTAGCGCACCAAGCCAGCCATGCAAGCTGACTCAACCGCGGAAGCCATCAGCAGTCCATGATTCAAGCATGGAACGTCAGCTCAGTAGAAACCAACGAATCATGAAGTGACACATGGTGGATCTAGACCCTTAAAGGATTCATAGAAAATCTATCACGACTCATAGGACATTTTGGACTTTTCACTCGATGATAAAGGTGCTGATTCATTGCGGTGTATAGTGCAGTCGGTCCACGCGGTTCATGGGAATAGTAATTACGCGATCGGACGGCTGTAGTAGCTTGCGGTCAAGATCAAACGATGAAGGTTTAAAACTAAATTTGATTCGAAATCAGCTTCACATGGATCACCATCTAATGGCAGCGCTCGATCCAAGGGATGATCCGATGATCCAGAATGCACGATCAATGGCCAGATTTTCTCCATCAACGTGCGATCAATGGCTAGAATTTAATCCGACCTGATCTGGATCGATACACATCTGATTTTGATGATTTTGGTCCGTTGGATTCCTTTTGAATGGCTAGATTTCACCAAACTTCCATAGAATTCGTTCAAGACCCTTTTAATATGATTTTCACTTGGATTTCTCCATATTTTGACGATCAAAAACCTCCTTAGTCCCACATTGCCTGTAGAAAATGTCTCCAGCCTTCCAACACCTATAAATAAGACCCCAAGCCTCCAAAATTCATACTCTTCGATCAAGATGAAGCTTTGGTACAGGATGAAGCCAAGCTTTGGATTAATGGCTGCTTCGAGGCAACTAGTGCCGAGGAAAGAAGCTGGGCTTCTACACCATCTTTCCACCAATGCCGATCCAAGATCAAAGATCATGCTATTTTATTTTCTTTTCTTTTCTTTTTAAATTCTATGTATTTAAATTTTAAAATTTTAATTAATGAAAATTTTATTTTTTTGTACTTTAATTTCATGCTCTTTATTTTTATTATAATTTAATTTTTATATTTTAATTATTATTTTTTATTTTATTATAAGTAAATTCTAAGATCTAACTAGTAGATCTTAGTACCAAGTTTAAATTCCTACAACCTTTTAATTTTTATTTTTTATTTTTCGACTTCACTTTTGATTTCAAAACTTTTTTCTTTTCTTTTTTTTAAAAAATAAAGATTTTAAATCTAAAAATACTATCTTTCCTGTGGATTTGACCCAACTCACTGCTATCCATGTATTTTTAATTATTTTAAGAAGTCGGATTAAACTGATAAACATGGTGTCTTAACAACAATATCACGCTTTTATCAAATTTTTGGCACCATTACCAGAGATTATTTTTGATTTTTAATTTTAATTTTTTTATTTATTTTAAATAAATTAAAAATAATTTTGGCAAATATACCAAGTTTTTGGCACCATTATCGAGGAAGGCACATACATTAAATTTTTGATCTCTTTGATTTTTTTATAAATAAATTATAAATAAAATTTTTATTTTTTTGTAAATATTGCTTGCTAACTTTTTTTTTAATTTTATAGAAAAAATAGATTAAAAAAATAAAAAGAACCAGAGCAAGGAACAAATCATTCAATTTTGCTTAGTGAGATCAATCCTAACCCTAGTCCTTATCTCTTGTTATTTATTTATTTATTTACTCTTTTAAATTAATTTAGAAAATATCCATTCAAACCTAGTTAAAAGCCTTATGATAAGATTAGAAACCCTAACTGTCTAGGGCATGCATCATATTAATTTTATTTTTATTTTTTTGATGATTGCTAGAGGCAAGGTAAGTCTTTCAGAATTTAATTAGTTGCGTATATCTAGTTTAAATTGCATAGAACCTTTGTTAGATATATATGCCCTAGAAGCCAGAATTGACAAACACTTGTAATACACTTCTAGGGGCAAAATTATAATTTTAACTAAAATCAATAAAATGGATTATTTTCTATCACATAGGTGTATTTAGTGTCTATGATACATCCTTTGAGTTAATGGTAATGATAATTCATATTTTCAAGAGTTAAAAATTTAAGACATGAATAATCATTATTAACTCATAAAATGCTTCCGACCATAGGATCATCACGAGGATGGTGATTTATCCGAAAGGTTGGTGTACAATCACTTCTCTTTAGTAGATGAGTCTTGATTCTACAGTGTGGAAACATCGGAGCAAGAGCACAGGTACTCGTTAGAGAACGAGGGCACTGAGCGTGACCACCTCGAGTAGTCATTAGGAAGTCTACCTTCTCGTCAATGACTGACTCGATGCTGCAGTAGTGTGTCTGGTTCTTTGACCTGAGGATGCATCGGCAGTTCACCTTGAGGGTGTTATAGTTTGACTACACCATTAACTCGGATCTCCTAGCCATATGGAACCCTGAGGTGTATGTTGGCTATAGCATGTTCATTGTAGGAACTGGATTGCATCAAGATGGAATCTATCTACCTCGGTGGTAGAGGAGCAGCCCTATGATGATCATGAGAATCAAGTCCAGAAGCCCATGGCCATGGCAGAGTGAAATAATAGAAAGAGTTTCTATTTAGATTTTCACATTCGGACTTGAATCGAATGATTACATCATATGACAGAAACTAGGGTTTGACGAGTTCACCTTAACCCTAATCTGATCGGGGCTCAAGATAGAAGAACTTAATCACACAGGTAGCTGCACCAAGAGGTTCGCATTCAGCTCTGATGGGTTGCCACCATATACTGCTAGGTGTCACTGGTGGATTTTGGGAGCAATTAGAATGATTTAGATGATCGATCATTCTAGCTGTTCGAATCAGAAGAGTTCTGATCCATCGAAAGGAGTTTCGATGATGTCGATGATAGAGATCATGACATATCCCATTACCATACAGAACTGAACCTAACTGGGTCACACAAACAAGGGTTTGAATCTGGTGATCATCAATTGAACTGATCCTAGTTCAATTGATCTGAATGAGATTCAATTAGGTTCAAGGAAAATCGTGCTAGCACTCGATTGAACCTAACGTTCTTCTTTTACTATCATAAATAAGTTGTCCTGACTGAGCCAAAGGAGTTTGTGCTCAATCAGAGGCCTTCACTATGGTCTGACTGGAGGTTGTCCAAGTCAGAAAAGGGTTGTCTTATTTTGTAAGACATTACCTGCCATTTTTGGTCACCTGCCATTTCTTGTTCCTTTGACTTTGGTCAAAAGTCTGACCTTTGACTGGTCAAATGTTGACCATTGACACTTTGACTTTCTGATCCACATGTCATGCACCTATTGGAGAGCTGGTGGGGGCCTTGTCCCCCTGCCAGAACCTGGCAAGGAGGAGGGCGCACGCCAGGGTGGTGTGCGCCCAAGTTGGAGGTGCCCAGCCTGTTGGAGGGTCCTTGGCGTGCGCCCAAGTAGGAGGTGCCCAGGAGTCCCTGTTGGATAGGACTCCATCTCCTTTTTGGATTCCAATTAGAGTTCTCCTAAGAACCAACTTTGACTGGTCTTAGGCACCCTCTAAGGAGGAATCCAGGGGACTCTATTCCCACCAATCAGATTTAGATCTGATTTCACAAAGGGTTGTGATTGGTTGGGAAGAAGAGGAGTTGGATCACAGCATAGTCTATAAATAAGACCCTGCGCCCAACTCAAAAAGATAATGACAATTCCCAACATGCCCCAAGGCTGCCTCTCCCTCTTCCTCCTCCATGCCAAGTTCATCTTCTCCCTCTCCTCTCCACATCCAAAAGGTAGTTTTGGATCTTGGTTGGTGCAATCTAGATCAAGAGAAAGGCGATCAGAAAGCTAGAAGGCTGCGCTGCTGCAAAGGACGACTGCTGATCTTCAAAAGAGTTTTGAAGATCCTCCAGATCAGATCCAGATCTAATTTTTGGAGATGTGATAGAGAAGAAGAGGATCTCCAGATCCAACCCTGAGTGGATACCGGTAGAGGCCAGGCACTTGCGTGGCTAGATCCAGAACCTTCCGCTGCTTACAGGATCATCAATGGGTAATAGGATTACCCTACATCAAGGTAAATTAAATTTGATTTAATTTATCTAATTTTATTTTAATTTAATAAGAATCAGATCTAAAAAAATATCAAGATCTGATTTGGATTAAAAAAAAAAAAATTTTTGAAATATATCTCTCTTGATCTGATCAGATCTGAACGAACCTGGATCCGGAAAAATCAGGATTTTCCCTTCAACTGGTATCAGAGCCAAGGTTCTAAAAGTATTTAGATCTGATTTTAAATTTATTTTAATTAAAAAATAAAGTGATTTTAGATGTCACATGAGATGTGATCAGATCTAAAATCAGAAAAAATTAAAATTAAATGATTTGGATCTAAGATTAGAAAATATGCATGACTAGTTCTAAAATAGAATAGTTCTATAGAATAGTCTTGCATATTTTTAATTTAATTTGATTAAATCATATTTTAGATCTATTTATTTACTATTTTTTGATATTATAATTATTATAATAACATCTAAAAAATAGCAAATAAAAATTATTTAATTTTAAATATCATATGAGATATGATTGATGCATGTCTAGACTAGTTGTAGAATAGTTCTACATAATTGTCTAGATTAGAATTTATTTTGATTAGATCAATTTAAATCTAATTTTTTAGATTATTATGAGATAATTTAGATCTGAAAATATGCATGATTCGATACATGAGATGTATGCAAAATATGCCATGATTAGATCTAATTTTATATATGAGATATATGATATAGATCTAAAACTGTTTTGTAGTATTGCATGTTCCTGATTAAGGCGTTCCTCTTGGCCGTCCGGTCATAAGAATGAAGAAGGGTTTAAAGGCCCTCTCTTTCCCATTCGATGGGGTGTTCTTATGATGTGTAGGGGTGCTGCGTGTTCGTCCTTAATCAGAAACCCAAAACTTACTTTCTGCAAAACCCTAGATCCTGAAACCCTAGGATTTATTGTGCATATTTTGTTTATGAACCCTACTTAATTAAAGAATTAAGATTATGGAATATTAATTAGGTCTAAAATTGAGAATTTTAGATCTAAGACATATTCATAATACTGGGTTCGGGCTTGGGTAGCTCAATTAGGTCTAAGCGGTTGATCAAACCGAATCAAGAGTTGGTTAGATGGGATCAACAATGCTTAAATTGACCAGCCTAATAGGATTAAGTCTGGGTCAAGATCGAGTCACGATCAAGCAAGACCTAATTAGGCTCAGAGGTTAGAGTCTGGATTGTAGGCTAACCCAATTGGTTCTGGACTCAACAATTTGGTGTCTAAGGTAAGTTTGGCACATACGACCGACTGGATTTTTAATTGGAAGCTACTCGACCTGAATGCGTTCTTGTACGAGTTAATGGCATATTCCTTCCACCGGTCTCACTTACCTGGCCATATCTGTTGACACAGTTCTGATCTGAGGTGGTCAATAATCCGAGCTAACCCATGCCACTAGGTTAGTCATAATTGTTATGACTATGACAAGTCTAGTTTAATGAGACCTGAATCAATTCTCCCTAAGAAAAGATTAAGTCTGAGGTCTTCCACCATTGTAGATGTGCGGGCCCTTCCCGGGGTTGATTGTTCTCGGCTGGATACAGTGGCTCAGTTGCACCGGGAAGATGCAACCATGTCTATTAGGCATTGGATGCTATGGGCTGGAGGATGAGTTGGGCTCAATATTTTGGATACGGTGAGAGACTCAATTAGGAACCCAGTCTATGCAAATGGTGGGTCTGACTTAACTAAGGAGTGGATCAATATTTTCGGATACGGTGAGATTCATGAATTAGAGACCAAGTTTGGGTGCACCATGATTAGAGAATCATTGAACAAGAGTTGTTCACTCATTGGCTAACCCATCACCAATAACTGTTAGGTGAGGTGATGAGTCAGTTGGTGAGACCGCACCACCCACTAGAAATCATTAATCATGGAGATTTTTCGCATCTCTACAGAGGGAGTGTAGGGATCCGAGAAAATAGTGGGAGCTAATTTGTTTAAAAATAAAATTCTAAACAAATTGGTCAAGTCAATAATTACAGTATCTAACTAGAATCTTTGACTCTCTACAGGAAAAATGTCTGCGTCCAACCCATTGGCACGTATCCTGGACACACATAGACTGACTGGACCCAATTATAAAGATTGGCTCAGGAACTACAAAATTATTTTGGGTTCCGAGAAGTTAACCCATGTATTGGACCAGGACCCTCCCACCTTACCAGCCCGTCCATCCATTGAACAGAGAGCGTCTCTGGAAAAATGGATAGACGAAGATAATAAGGCCAGATATTACATGTTGGGCTCGATGTCTGATGAGCTCCAGCGCCAACATGAAGATATCGGGACTGCTCGCCAAATGTTGGCTCACCTGCAGGAGATGTTTGGTGAACAGAGTCGCGCAGCCAAATATCAAGTCACGAAATGACTTTTTAAGGCTAAGATGCGTGATGGGCAGTCAGTCCAAGATCACTGTCTGACAATGATCAAGGACATGGAAGAGCTTGAGAAGCTCGGTGTGAAGTTAGACTTGGATCTGCAGAACGATATTATTCTGCAATCCTTGACTGATGCATATGGGCAATTCATCATGAATTACCACATGCATAAACTTCAAAATTCCTTGGCCGAATTAATGAATATGCTGGTTACCGCTGAGCTTTCTATGAAAGGTTCTAAAGGCTCAGTTCTTGCTATGGAACGGACTTCTTCCAAAAGAAAGTCTTATGGAAAGAAAAAGAAGTCTGTGAAAAAGCAAAAGGTGGAAGGATCAAAGAAGAAGAAGGCAGAAGCCGAAGAAAGAAGGCCGATGTCAAAGGAAAGTGTTTCCATTGCAACAGCGACGGCCATTGGAAGCGGAACTGCCCTACTTACCTGGCCACCCTGAAGAACAAGAAGGAAGGTCCTTCTGGAGGTATGCTCGTTATTGAGTCTAACCTTACGGTTTCTTCTGCATCCAGTTGGGTGCTTGACTCTGGTTCTAGTGCTCATCTGTGCACTTCCATGCAGGGTCTTGAGGATAGCAGGAGGCTGAGGGATGGAGACATGATCCTACGCATCGGTAATGGAGCAAGAGTTGCTGCAGTAGCCGTGGGAACATACCCTCTTCGATTACCATCTGGTTTAGACTTAGTTTTGAAAGACTGTTATTATGTGCCTGCAGCTAGCAGGAATTTGATTTCTGTTTCATGCTTAGCACAAGAAGGCTATGTGATGTGATCACCTTCTTTAAGGACCATTGTAACATTCTTTATGAAAGAAATAAAATTGCAAATGGTTTCCTTATTAATGGTCTTTATCAGCTACATATTGATGTACCTATTCTAACTATCGAGCAAAACGTGAATGCCAAACGACCTAGGGATAGTCCAAACGATAGATATCTATGGCACCTGAGATTAGGTCATATAGCAGAAGATAGGATCAACAAATTGGAGAAAAATGGGCTATTGAGTCCATTGACTTTCGAGTCATATCCAACTTGTGAATCTGTCTTCAAGGCAAAATGACTAAACTCCCTTTTGTTGGACATGGGGAGAGGGCCACAGATCTCCTTGCCCTAGTACATACTGATGTGTGCGGCCCATTTGATGTGCCGGCTAGAGGCAATTTTGTCTACTTCATTACCTTTACCGATGATCTGTCTAGGTATGGGTATGTGTATCTTATGAGACACAAGTCTGAAGCTTTTGAAAAGTTCAAAGAATTCAGACATGAAGTAGAAAAACAAACTGGAAAACCCATTAAGGTTCTTCGATCAGATCGAGGAGGTGAATACCTTAGCCGGGAATTCCTAGACTATCTCAAGGAAAAATGGCATAGTCTCTCAATGGACTCCACCAGGAACACCTCAACTCAACGGGGTTTCAGAATGGAGAAATCGGACTCTATTGGATATGGTTCGATCCATGATGAGCTTCACAGACCTCCCTGATTTTCTTTGGGGACACTCATTGTTAACTTCAATTTATCTACTGAATAGGGTTCCCTCTAAAACCGTTCCTACCACACCGTATGAGATATGGCACGGTAAGAAACCAAGTCTGAGTCATCTCAGAATTTGGGGTTGTCCGGCTCATGTCAAAAGACAACAAGCGGACAAGTTAGAGTTTAGGTCCTTTCAGAGCTCGATTCATAGGATATCCTAAAGAGTCATTAGGATACTATTTCTACATTCCAGAAGACCACAATGTGATTGTGAGTCGACATGCCATCTTTCTTGAAAAATAGTTTATTCAAGATAGCGGCATTGGAAAGCAGATTAAGCTTGATGAGAAAGTCTCACAAGTACAACGAGCTAAGGACCAATTGGAACCAAATCAGGTTGAGCCAATAAGAACACTACCTCCTCCACCTCGTAGATCGGAAAGAGTTTTCCGTCCCCCTGAAAGATACTTAGGTATTATTTCAGAGGAAGTAGAGGAAAATGTTCCTCGTAGGTAATGGTGCTCATGGTGATGATCCCAAAACCTACAACGAGGCGATATCAGATATCGACTCCGAGAAATGGCTAGAGGCAATGCAGTCAGAAATTGACTCGATGCACTCAAACCAAGTCTGGACCTTGGTAGATCCACCAGAAGGTATAGTACCTATTGGGTGTAAATGGATCTTCAAGAGAAAGATTGGTGCAGATGGGAATGTGGAGACATTCAAGGCTAGACTAGTGGCAAAAGGTTATAGTCAACGCGAAGGCATTGACTATCAGGATACCTTTTTCCCAGTGGCTATGCTAAAATCCATCCGCACATTGCTTGCCGTTGCAGCCTATTTCGATTATGAAATATGGCAAATGGACGTGAAAATGGCATTCTTAAATGGATATCTTGAGGAAGATATCTATATGGAACAGCCGCTAGGTTTCACATCCAGTGATACTGATCACAAGGTTTGCAAGCTGCAAAGGTCCATATATGGACTTAAGCAAGCATCTCGGAGCTGGAACACTCATTTCAATGATGTGATCAAAAAAGTTTGGTTTCATCAAAAATGAAGAGGAACCATGTGTTTTCAAAAAGGTCAGTGGGAGCGCTGTTGTCTTCCTCGTATTGTACGTGGATGACATCCTCCTTATTGGGAATGATATTCCCATGTTGACAACAGTCAAAATTATGGTTGTCCAAGGAATTCTCCATGAAAGACCTAGGTGAAGCATCCTTTATTCTAGGAATTAAGGTCTATAGGGATAGACCGAATAGGATGCTAGGACTTTCACAGAAGATGTACATAGAGGAAAGTACTAAAGAGGTTTAGTATGGAAAACTCTAAGAGGGGATTAATACCCTTCAGACATGGTATTCATCTTTCCAAGAAGATGTGCCCTAGCACACCTGAGGAAATAGAATGCATGAGCAAGATCCCTTATGCTTCTGCAATAGGGAGCCTCATGTATGCCATGCTATGTACACGACCTGATATAGCCCATGCTGTGAGTGTCACAAGCAGATATCAGTCAAATCCAGGTGAAGAACACTGGACTTCTGTGAAATGTATCCTTAAGTACTTGAGAAGAACTAAGGATATGATGTTGGTCTTTGGTAATGGAGAACTCCAAGTCCAGGGATACACAGACTCGGATTTCATGTCCGATATAGATGATCGAAAGTCGACATCTGGGAGTCTGTTTGTGTGCAATGGTGGTGCTGTCAGCTGGAAGAGTTCCAAGCAAATGGTGATAGCAGATTCCACCATGGAAGCAGAATATATCGCTGCATCAGAGGCTGCGAAGGAAGCATTCTGGTACAAGAAGTTTGCTGCAGAAATTGGAGTAATGCCATCAGATGCCATTCTCTCTATACTGCGACAACAATGGCGCCATAGCCCTTGCTAAGGAGCCGAGGTCTCACCAAAAATCCAAGCATATTGAGCGGCGATACCACCTCATCCGCGATTACCTCGAGAAGGGTTACGTCGAGGTCAAGAGAGTCAACTCCACAGATAATGTGGCAGACCCACTTACAAAGCCGTTGGGCCAGCAGAAGATCGAAGCCCACCTTGAGAAGATGGGACTTAGACTTGTAGCCAATTGGCTTTAGGACAAGTGGGAGATTGTTAGATATATGTGCCCTAGAAGCCAGAATTGGCTGACACTTGTAATACACTTCTAGGGGCAAAATTATAATTTTGACTAAAATCAATAAAATGGGTTATTTTCTATCACATATGTGTATTTAGTGTCTGTGATACATCCTTTGAGTTAATGGTAATGATAATTCATATTTTCAAGAGTTGAAAATTTAAGACATGAATAATCATTATTAACTCATAAAATGCTCCCGACCATAGGATCATCACGAGGATGGTGATTGATCCGGAAGGTTGGTGTACAATCGCTTCTCTTTAGTAGATGAGTCTTGAGTCTACGGTGTGGAGACACCGGAGCGAGAGTACAGGTACTCGTTAGAGAACGAGGGCACTGAGCGTGACCACCTCGAGTAGTCATTAGGGAAGTCTACCTTCTCGTCAATGACTGACTCGATGCTGCAGTAGTGTGTCTGGTTCTTTGACCTGAGGTGCATCGGCAGTTCACCTTGAGGGTGTTATAGTTTGACTACACCATTACTCGGTCTCCTAGCCATATGGAACCCTGAGGTGTATGTTGGCTATAGCATGTTCATTGTAGGAACTGGATTGCATCAAGATGGAATCTATCTACCTCGGTGGTAGAGGAGCAGCCCTATGATGATCATGAGAATCAAGTCCAGAAGTCCATGGCCATGGCAGAGTGAAATAATAGAAAGAGTTTCTATTTAGATTTTCACATTGGACTCGAATCGAATGATTACATCATATGACAGAGACTAGGGTTTGACGAGTTCACCTTAACCCTAACTGATCCTAATCTGCTTAACCCTAATCGGGGCTCAAGATAGAAGAACTTAATCACACAGGTAGCTGCACCAAGAGGTTCGCATTCAGCTCTGATGGGTTGCCACCATATACTGCTAGGTGTCACTGGTGGATTTTGGGAGCAATTAGAATGATTTAGATGATCGATCATTCTAGCTGTTCGAATCAGAAGAGTTCTGATCCATCGAAAGGAGTTTCGATGATGTCGATGATAGAGATCATGACATATCCCATTACCATACAGAACTGAACCTAACTGGGTCACACAAACAAGGGTTTGAATCTGGTGATCATCAATTGAACTGATCTAGTTCAATTGATCTGAATGAGATTCAATTAGGTTCAAGAAAATCGTGCTAGCACTCGATTGAACCTAACGTTCTTCTTTTACTATCATAAATAAGTTGTCCTGACTGAGCCAAAGGAGTTTGTGCTCAATCAGAGGCCTTCATATGGTCTGACTGGAGGTTGTCCAAGTCAGAAAAGGTTGTCTTATTTTGTAAGACATTACCTGCCATTTTTGGTCACCTGCCATTTCTTGTTCTTTGACTTTGGTCAAAAGTCTACCTTTGACTGGTCAAATGTTGACCATTGACACTTTGACTTTTGACCACATGTCATGCACCTATTGGAGAGCTGGTGGGGGCCTGTCCCCCTGCCAGAACCTGGCAAGGAGGAGGGCGCACGCCAAGGGTGGCGTGTGCGCCCAAGTTGGAGGCGCCTAGGAGTCCTTGTTGGACAAGGGACTCCATCTCCTTTTTGGATTCCAATTAGAGTTCTCCTAAGAACCAACTTTGACTGGTCTTAGGCACCCTCTAAGGAGGAATCCAGGGGACTCTATTCCCACCAATCAGATTTAGATCTGATTTCACAAAGGGTTGTGATTGGTTGGGAAGAAGAGGAGTTGGATCAGCATAGTCTATAAATAAGACCCTGCGCCCAACTCTAAAAGATTAATGCAATTCCCACGCCCCAAGGCTGCCTCTCCCCTCCTTCCTCCATGCCAAACCACCTTCTCCCTCTCCTCTCCACGTCCAAAAGGAGTTTTGGACCTTGGTTGGTGCGATTCCAGATCAAGAGAAAGGCGATCAGAAAGCTAGAAGGCTGCGCTGCTGCAAAGGACGACTGCTGATCTTCAAAAGAGTTTTGAAGATCCTCCAGATCAGATCCAGATCTAATTTTTGGAGACGTGATAGAGAAGAAGAGGATCTCCAGATCCAAGCCCGAGTGGATACCGGTAGAGGCCAGGCACTTGCGTGGCTAGATCCAGAACCTTCCGCTGCATACAGGATCATCAATGGGTAATAGGATTACCCATATCAAGGTAAATTAAATTTGATTTAATTTATCTATTTTATTTTATTATTAAAATAATAAGAATCAGATCTAAAATATTTTAGATCTGATTGGATCAAAGAGAAAAAAATTTTGAAATATATCTCTTGATCTGATCAGATCTGAACGAACTTGGTTCGAAAAATCAGAATTTTCCTTCAACCTTTTGATTGAAATTTTTTTATGCATATTCATATTAAATCAAATTAAGGACATAATCCAATTAAATAAGATATGGTAGGGATTTGATCACCCTTCCTTGGCCCACAAACAACTAATCAGCATTTTACATTGACCTAAGTCTTTAATTTTAAAATCAATTAAACATCAGTCCTAGGAACTCGAGCTCAATAGGATAAGAAATCCTAAGAGTTGAATCAGGTTAGGGTTAGTCAATTTGACTGGTGTCTAGGAAAGTGATTCAAGGATGACTGGGCTTGAAGAAAGGTGGTTTCTAATTGGTTCCATTTGCTTAACTGGCCAAGAATAATTGGTGTCTAAGGCAAGTAACAGAGGGACTCCCACCGACCTTACACTTACCTGGCTAGTTGATTGATTGATCCTATACTTGGAGGGCTTGAAGATGACCTTGGTAGTTAAGAGCTGTCTAGATCTAGGATAATCCTTAGTCAGGATTGATTGATCAAATTAATTGCTAACCAACATCAAACCTAATTAAGCTTAATTCTTCTCTCTCTTCTTAGTTCTAGGACTCCTTAGGACCCCTTCTTTAGAACTTTTCTTTCTTTCTTCTCCTTTGTCCTCTAAAAATAAAATAAAATTAAATTAAATTAAATTAAATTAAATTAAACTAACTAAAAAATATTAAAAATAATAATTAAATTAAATAAAAAATAATAAATAAATTATTTAAAAAATTAAAAATAATAATATAATGAAATAACAAAAAATTTTGAACTATACATTAGGGTTACACTAATACATGTATGGTAGGAAATCACTTTTCTGATTTAATTGAACTTAATTGAATGGTTGATTTATATTAAATCTGATAATCAAAAGGCTAATCTGAACCTAATAGTCTAAAAATTAGATAAAATTAACCTTCTTGCCTAGAAATTAGATCAACTCCTAAACCTAGGTCAACAATCTCCTACACAATTTACATCATCTTCTAATTATCAGAAGTTTTATTCTATTTGTGCTAGCTCAATCCATCATGTGAGTGAATGCCCTATGGCTACACAATTTCCACATTTTATCCAAGAACAAGTTCAAGCTATTCAAGGTTAGTCCAAATTGATTAATGATCCATTTTTAAATTTATATAATCCAGACTAGAGCAACCACCATAATTTTTCTTAGACATTCCAACAGACTCAGGCTCAGATCCAAATTTCACCTATCCAAAACTATCAAAATAGACCCCAATACCAAAAATGCCCATAATAATAGTCAGCCTAGTTAGTTTACCTAGCCATCATATAACAATCAGCTATCATATCCACCTCCTCAACAGACCAATCTAGTCGATGATAGATTTAACCAACTTCAATAATTAATTCTGAATCAACAACAATTGATCTTGACTCAATAAGAATCTATCGCAAGGCTAGAAGCTTAAATTGGACAATTAGTTGAGTCTAATATGAGGAGAGAACTAGATCAACTATCAAGCCTACCAATTTCAAACAATCCACCTAATGTCCACCAACCATCTGGACCAAGTTATCAATTTAATATCTCACTTAAGAATCCCCAATTTGAGAATGCCAAAGTAATTTTTGAACTTAAAAGCTATAGAATTCTTATGGACCTATACTAAGATCAGGTGAGAGAAGCTAGTATTGATGCTAGTCAAAATAAAAATTTAGAGAAACATGTTAGTACTGAGACTAACCACATAGAAGAATCCGAGCCAGGAATTAGTACTAATGCTAGTTCTAGTTTAAATGAGATAGACATAGGAAAAAAGAGAATAAATGATTTATCCAAGACTTATAAACCTAATGTCCTATTCCCTTCAATCCTAGAAGTCGGTTCTTCTTACAAAAATCAAGAGGCATGTAATGAAGTATCAATTGAGTTGTTTAAGCAAGATCATATTAATTTACCTTCAGAATTAAAACTATCTTTAGACACCCTTCCAGTACCCAATGCATCAAACTTAACTCCTAATACAAAAAGTTAATTCATGAGTATTTTAGAAGAACAAATAGGAGAAATTCTTAACAAACATGGGTCTAAGAATGTGGTCACAAATTATGTTCTCCCAATTAACAATGAATATATCAATAATGGGATTATAAATCAACTTTCTAAGATTGGCAATCCAAAATCATTGAAATTTGTCAATCCAATATTCGACACAAGATAGTAAGCTGCATTGTATTTGGCTGAAGATGGTAAACTTAGCACTTATTGAGAGGCAACCCCATATTTAGTTTTTTTTATCTAATTTATTTTTTAAATTTATTTTCTTTTTAGGACATGTTGAATAAGTTGGAGGGAGAGCCCAAATTTTCAATGGCATATGCTGGACCAAAAATATATGAGTCAAGTGTATTCTTTCATGCTCTTTATTACATCTTTTATTCTTCTCCATTGAGAACAATATCGATTAAGTTGGGGGGAAAGAAAAATATAAATTCTAAAATTATTTAAGTTCTCAAAAAAGTTAGTGTTTAGTATTTAGACACCTGATTATGCTTAAGAATTGAATTAAACTAAGCATTTTTAAAAGAAAATTGATATACAGATCAAAGAATCTATGAGATATTGAGGAATCAAGTATTAAGAAAATTCAATAAAGGGTTAAGTCTAGAGCATAAATTTTTTTTTTCTTTGAGCATTTCTAATTTTTTCTACTAGCGTCAAAGAAAAGTTTACTTTTTATGAGCTTATGTAGGGTAACTATATGTTTCTTCATATAAAAAATTTATTTTAATAAAATAGTTTTCAAGTACTTCTCACTGAGTAATTGGGCCTCTTTGCCTAAGCAAGCATTGAGTTTTGCATCAAAAGGTGGGAAGGATAAAGAAGTTCATTATAAAGCTAGTCTTAACTCGTAGCCTGTTTGATTTGAGCTAGTAGGCCAAAGGGGTATTCTATATCTAATGCCCTAAAGCCAACTGATTTGAAAGTCATTGGCCCAAGACTTGCTACATGGATCAAACAAAAAGCTTAAGAGGTTAACACACTCAATAGTGGTACAATGTTAAAAAAAAATATTGATTTTTTATTGAGTAATCGAGTTCTGTTGTCTAAGTAAGCATTGATATTCACATCAAAAAATAGATAATATAAAAATAAAAATTAATAAATAAAGGATGAAAGTAGAAATACACTTGTCTAGATGAAAGTTTAGACAAATCAGAGATAAAGATGGAATAAGTATTCTATATCTAATGTCCTAAAGCCAACTGATTTGAAAGTCATTAGCCCAAGACTTGCTACATGGATCAAACAAAAAGCTTAAGAGGTTAACACACTCAATAGTGGTACAATGTTAAAAAAAAAAATATTGATTTTTTATTGATAATCGAGTTCTATTGTCTAAGTAAGCATTGATATTCACATCCAAAAATAGATAATATAAAAATAAAAATTAATAAATAAAGGATGAAAGTAGCAATACACTTGTCTAGATGAAAGTTTAGACAAATCAGAGATAAAGATGGAATAATTTAAAAAATATTCAAAAAAATTTAATATTTTTTACTTAATTTTTTTATTGATAAGTATTAATATCCCAATGATATACCTCACTTATACTCTACTAAATATCAATGGCCATTTTAAAAACTGCTTAGATAAAATTTAAAACTCTAAAGCTAAAAGATATTTAAAACTAAATTCTTTCTTTACTCGAGGATGAGCAAAACTTAAGTTAGGAGGTGTGATAAATATCATAAATTTATTAATAAAAGTATTAATTTATATTAATTTTTAAAAATTAATGATCAATTTATATCTATTTTTGAGAAATTCATATTTTTATTAATTAAAAAATAAATTAAAAAATAATAAAAATTAAAAAATAAAATTTTTTAAATAATGGAAAGAGCTTATTTTTTTGATCACAACAAAATAACTTTGGCATAAAACAAAGCAGAAATAAAGAAGATATGAATTTCTAAAGAAATAAAATAAATAAAAATTAAATGAAAATAACATACGGCTCAGCCAGCTCAAGCTGCTGTGCCATATCAGTCGGTGCATTCAAATGTATCGAGCCAAGCCAACGAAGTCAGTGCACCAAGCCAGCCATGCAAGCCAACTCAGCCATGGAAGCCATCAGTCGATCTATGATCCAGGCATAGACCGTTAGCTCAGCAGAAATCGACGAATCACGGAGTGACACGTGGTGGACCTAGACCATTAAAGGGTTCACAAAAAATCTATCATGGCTCACTGGGCATTTTGGACTTTTCACTAGATGATAGAGATATTGATTCATTACGATGTATGGTGCATCCGATCCACGCGGTCCATAGGAACAGTAATTGTGCGATCGAACAACTGCAGTAGCTTATGGTCAAGATCGGACGGTGGAGGTTTAAAACCAAATTTGATTTGAAATCAGTTTCATGTGGATCACCATCCAATGGCAGCGCTCAATCCAGGGGATGATCCGATGGTCTAGAATGCATGATTAGTGACTAGATTTTCTCTATCAATGCGCGATCAATGGCCAGAATTTAATCCAACCTGATCTATGTTGATACACATTCGATTTTGATGATTTTTGGTCCGTTGGATTTCTATTGAATGGCTAGATTTCACCAAACTTTAACAGAATTCATTCAGGACTCTTTTAATCCAATTTTCACTTGAATTTCTCCATATTTTGATGATAAAAAACCTCTTTAGTCCCACATTGCCCGTAGAAAAGTCTCCAACCTTCCAACACCTATAAATAAGATCCCAAGCCTCCAAAATTCATAATCTTTGATCAAGATGAAGCTTTGGTATAGGATGAAGTCAGGCTTTAGGTTAATGACTACTTCGAGGCAACTGGTGCTGAGGGAAAAAGCTGAGCTTCTATACCATCTTTCCACTAATGCCGATCCAAGATCAAAGATCAGACTATTTTATTTTATTTTTTTCTTTTTAAATTCTATGTATTTAAATTTTAAAATTTTAATTAATAAAAATTTTATTTTTTTGCACTTTAATTTCATACTCTTTATTTTTATTATAATTTAATTTCTATATTTTAATTATTACTTTTTATTTTATTGTAAGTAGTTGCTAAGATATAACTAGTAGATCTTAGTACCAAGTTTAAATTTCTGCACCTTTTAATTTTTGCTTTTTATTTTTCGACTTCACTTTTGATTTCAAAACTCTTTTTTTTTTTTTCAAAAATTAAAAATTTTAAATCTAAAAATACTACCTTTCCTGTAGATTCGATCCGACTCACTGCTATCTACTTATTTTTAATTATTTTAAGAAATCGGATTAAACTGATAAATATGGTGTCTTAACGATAACATCATGCTCTTATCAATTGCCATTAACTCGAGAAATGTATCGCAGACACTTTTGAATATACATTATGATAGAAAATAATCTATTTTATTATTTATAGTTAAAATTATAATTTTATCCTTAGAAGTATATTACAAGTGTTAGCTAATCTAGCTTCAAGGACACACATATCTAACAGGCAGTTCTATCAACATAGATGAACGAAGGCCAGAGCATGTAGGAGCATCTATCCAATTTTTAAAAGATCCTCATCAACCTCCTCAGTATTGGCAAAATAGTTGAGAAGAAGATCAGAACGTTGGTCTTACTAGCATCGCTCCCCTCTTTAGATGAGTCCTTGTTGACTGCTCTTCTAGTGAAAAAAAGCACCATCAAGATGGACAAGGTCACTACAGCGATACTCCAGAATAAGGTTCTCCAAAAGAAGAATCTAGCTTCGAGCTCAGATGGCGGTAGCTCAGCTTTGGCAGTTTCTAAAGAAGCAGGAGGCAGTAGATGGAGTGGTAGATGATCGTGAGGAGGACGATCCGGGTCCAAGATGAGGAACCCTAGCAAGATTAAATGCTATAAGTGCGATAAGTTAGGGCATCAAGTCAAGGATTGCCCATAATTTAAGGATCAAAAGAGAGCTACTATAGCGATGGCTAGTAGTGAGTCAGAGGATGATTTTCTGAAGATATCTGATGAGGTATCTACTTCTTTCCTATAGTAGATTTTAGATTCTGTATGCACATATTATGTTTGTTGCAAAGAGGAGTAGTTTGACTTCCTAGAGAGCAATGAGGCACTATTTATCTACCAAATGGATTGAATTGTGTGATCAGAGACATCGGGATGGTCAGCTGGAGGATACATGATGGTGTAGTGAGGAGATTGGGAGAGGTCTGATATATACCCAATTTCAAGTAAAATCTTATCTCATAGAGCAGACTGGATTCAAACGGCTATAGGTGGATAGCTGGTGATGGAATTCTAAAGGTCATGCATTACGATAGGGTTATATTGGAGGGAAAGATGAGGATGAGAGGATATTACTATCTAGCAAGGAGCCCAATGCGAGGTGGAGCTTCAAGAGCAAGAGGAAACCCAGTGCAAGATGGAGTTTTAGGTGGAGATGGATCAAGCATGGGATGGGAGACTCGAAAAGACAAGAGGCGATGTTATAGAATGAAGTACCTATTGTCACAGGAGATTTTTTGAAGTAGGTCTCAGGTCAGGAGAATCACAGCTATTAATGGAGGTGGGATAGAGTGGCCTGGCTCAACTCCCATATTTGCCCATCCATGATCAGCAGGCGTGCCCTAGGGCAGGGGGTGAGATGGATCATAAGCTCTTAAAGTCAAGTGGAGGCCAAATATCGAGTCGAGGTGGAGATTGTTAGAATTTGACATCTTAAATTTGATCCATAGTAGAAGAGAATCAGTATCAGCAAGCAGTCGAGCTGGCTTAGATATGGGGTCGAGTCGGTTCGGACTGAGATGCAGTCAGAAAGCAGGAGTTCAGGTGAGATATAGTCGAACCATCTCGATCCTTGATCAAGCTAGCTCGATGGAGATGAATAGAACAGGATACGATTTTCTATTTGAACTCAGATTGTTATTAATCAAAAGGGTCTAAGGGAGTTGCACATGGACCACAGGATCTAGCGGCCATGGAGAATTACGATCATGATATGAAAGTTAGGAAATTTTTTAAGACTCCATCTAAGTCATGTTTGACTCATATTAGAAGAAAAAATCCTATTAGGACTCTTGTGAACTACTAAGAAGAGGATTCTCATCCTATTTAAAGAGTTGAGATGTTGTGGAGCATAGGTGGTGGCATGTGTGGCATGAGAGGCTCAGGCAGCTATCAAGAGAAGCTTAGCAAAGCACCAAGTACGTGCAGCCCGAGAGAGAGAGAAGTAACAGGTGCATAGCATCCAATAAGGAGGCTATGAGAATAGAGCATCTTGTAGCTTCTAAGGGTCTCCTCAGAATTTTGAGAGAGCTTTTATGAGGGTAGCTTCTAGTTGAAAAAAATTTATGTATGATGAGTTGAGAATGGGTGTTCTCCTCTTGTACCTACTTTTTTCTTTCATAGGAAAGCTTTGCATGCCCTGTGGAGGCGAGCCTTTGGCTGATCTATGTACTTGATTATTTTTTATTTTATTTCTTTCTTCTTTCTGCCATAATAATTTCGTACTAGGTTCTTAACAAGCAGTATCAGAGTAGCTGATATCCCAACATGAAGGTAGTGGATCGTCGGGTTGATGCCCTTTTCAGTTGCATTTTGCAGTGTGGATCGAAGAAGAAGAATTGAAGAAGAGATGGAATTTGATTGAGTGCTCCTTTAAGAATAAGGGTTCAGCTATATGGCCTTCCACTAGTGCCAATTTCGTTGGTGCGAAAAACTACAAACATCAAAAAGAGCTAGAGTTGGAGAAGATGAGACTATCATCTGTACCTACAAAATAAGTCCGAATTGGAGGTGGGGTTGGCTCTGGCAGGACCCTCCAACGGTTAAGTCTGCCCTTTGATTAATAGAAATGGAGCACTTAGGAAAATTTTAACAGAATTTTTGAGCTTAAAGAGAAAACGTATCTAGAGGATCCCTTATATAAGCAAAGCTCATAACAAACTGATGGTGACAGTCATAACTAACCATTAGTGGGCCGTTTGGGGCCACATGAAGTTTGTTGCAAAGGATGGTGTTCGTTGTCATGACTTGCCAGTTCGTTGGAGATTAATAGCTATAGTTTGGTTAGGACTGTTATGCTTGTGAGCAAACTATTAATGGTTAAGAGCTATGTGTTCCAGTAGTTTTGGAGAGGTTTGGCCATTTCCAAGATTGTCCATAGGTTGGTGGATATTCACTAAACTGGAAGTTGAACTTGTGTAGATGACGAGGTCCTTCTACTATTTAAGTCTGCTTAATCTATGTTCAGAATGTAAGGTAGTAAGTTTAACAACCAATAGGGGGCTTCGACTAAAAGGAGTTCGATTGGAAGGAGTCCGCATGGTGACTGGAAGGAGTCTATTTGGTGGTTGGAAGGAGCTCGTCCGGATGGAGTTCATCTGGATCAATAGTATCAGGGGTTGGCTGGTAGCTGGGATAGGCGGACATGCTTAGAACACTCTGGTGAGTCTTAACTACTCCTTTGAAGTTCAGCTATTTTCAAGATCGTCTGCAAGTGAATAATTATTCCGGGTTAAAGATTGAAAAGGATGATGGATTCATCGATTTAGGACTGTAGCCAGGCTCTTTAGGAAGAAGTTCAAACTTACATTAATTATGAGTGATGATGTCCTTTCGCTAGCTCTAGCTTACACACTCAAGGTTTTTGGTATAGGAATGCCAAGATCTACTACTTACAGTAAGGTATAGAAGTTCGTTTGAGGAAAAGCTCTATCGGTCCAAGACTCTTGATGTGAGACCCAATTGTAATGGTGAGATGTTGCTTGACGAAGATCTGGTTGAAAAGATGTTCGGCCAGCTTCGGGGTCGATCGGGCCGGACTATGCAGGGATCGAATACTTAGCTAAATACCTAGCTAAATGCTTAGGTGACTATTTTCACTGTTCATGTTTGTTTGGATGAGGTCTGAGATGCCCTTTGGGTTTTGCAATTATCTAGAAGTTTTGATAATCAAAGCTGAGAAGATCGTCCGGCATGCATGAGTTGGAGGTCAGCCATCCTAGAGTGAATTAGAGCCAGAATTCATACTGGTTGAAGTTCGATCATGGTTTCCACCATCAGATAGGATCGCTTTAATGTCAAATATTTTGCTAAACTTTGGCAGGAGCAGATTTATCACCAATAGGTATAAGTGTCCCTTAGACCTAAGATCACCATAGTGGCTTGCAAACAACTCACTATGCTTTGGTACTTGACTAATTGAATTTCTAATTTAGTAATGGAAGGTTTTTGGGCACAGTCAAGTACTGGCTACCCGAGAGGGAGGGGGGGTGGGGTGAATTGGATTTCTAAAACGTTTGGCCAATTTAAACTCTAATGCTAATATGTGCTTCTAATTAAAAGAAACTTGAATGCTTTATGATGAACGAGCAATGTGTAGCGGCGGAAATAAAAGCAACTAATTAATGCAAATATGTAAAGCAAATAAAGCAAAAGCACAATCAAACACACAAGAATTTTATAGTGATTTGGTGCAATCCTAACCTACGTCTACTTCCTAAGCTCTCCTTGGAAATTTCACTATAATCCTAGATTATAGTGTGTTTGTTTTGACTCGAGATGACAAATAAATCCAGTTGGTTTTGCCGGGCTCACCAACCACAATCCTACATCGATAGTTTTTCGGGTTCACTATCAACCCAGTTGGTTTTAATCTAGGAGCACCAACCATAACCTTTACACCATCCAATTTTTGGCTTGGACCAACCTACACCCCAAGTTTCTTTCTTCCAAAGAAGCTTGTAAGGAAACAAAGATACAAATATAAAAATTCAGCACAAGAACAAAAAACAAAAAGAAACTATTTTGAAGCTCGATGGAGAGGCTGAAAGATGGCACTTGAAGCTTAGTATTCTCTCCTTTGAAGGCTGAGAGGAAGCTTGAATGAATGAGGATGATCACACTTTGAAGCTCTCTGAATTTGATGCACAAGGCCCTCTCTTTTCTCTCTTTTTCTTTTGATATTCAATGAACCTCACTATTTTAATGATATCTACTTTCAATCCACTTAATCTTCTTTTTTAAATGTTTCTCTAGATTTTTATACTCTTTATGATGGCTGGAGAAGGAGTTTTGACCGTTGGAAGGACTGAAATAGTCGTTGGAGTGAAAAACTAGTTGTTACAAAAAGCTGCAGAAACTAGCAGTTACGATCATTGGGTTGGCTCAGTTTTTGATTGGGTCAGCTTAGTTTATAGCAGGGTCGGCTCAGTCCCCTAGTTCTTGAAAAAATTGGCTTTCTGCACTTTCTGCCTTCTGCTTCCACTAAAACTAGGTCGGCTTAATCTCAAATTGGGTTAGCCTAGTTTGCATGCCGAGCAGCCCATTTTGAAAGAGGATGACCTAGGGGTCGTCCCTTGGATTGATCCTTTTGCTAAAATTTGATTTTCTTCCAATTTATGCATCCAAAAATTATGGAACTACTTTCAAAAGATCAAAAATCTTCTAAGCTTGTTCTTGAGGCTTCCAAATTAGATTTTCTCCAATTTTATAAAATTATAATTTTATCCTTCTTCAAGGATGTTTATCAATTCAATTTCCTAGAAGCTTTTGACTTGGTGATTTTTGTGTGGACCTTTTCTTGGATTCATTTCTTCAATTTGAACATCTAAAAAGACCTACATACATTTTTGAAATACATGATTAGTATTAATTATACTCAATATTTTAGAATCATCAAAATCAATCAGTGAGTCAACAATCTCCTTCTTTTTGATGATGATAAAACTTTGAGTATATGCACAAAAATAAAATTAATGTGTTTCAACTAACTGGCTAGTATAAAATATGAAGTGAGCATGTACATAAATATAAATGTGCACTTCATAAAAACTCAAAATAATATTTTGCATAATTTATATAGTCCTATTAAAATGATATTTTAATTCAAATCAATGAGTATTAAGATTTCAAGTAAGAAATTCATTGAGTTTCTTAAGTATTAATTCTTTAAGCATATACTCAATATACCTCTCCCATTTTTTGACAATATCAAAAACCCCATGAGAAAGAATAAGAAAAATCATCAAAATCAATATTAAGGCATTAAATTGAGAGATGTATCAAATTCAGAAAGTCAAATTAAGTTAATCATCTATCCTTTTGAATGATTATTTCTTTCTTTTCAAAAATTAGCTTGAATTTAAATATTAAAGACTCTTCCCCCTTTTTTTTAATGAATATGACTTTTTAATCATATTTTCAAAGATGTACTTTTAACCTTTAAGAGGAATAGAGCTTTTCATAAGATTTGACCATAAATTCAAGCATAATATGCACATCAATATTTATTCATTTATTTTCTTAATGAAAATCTATCATTTAAATTTAGAAAAGACATGTATCGAGAATGTATCGAGTAAATCAATAATAGTATCAAAGTAAATAAGAATTACTTTCTTAAATTTATTTCTTCAATAAAAATTACTTTGATACAAATGATTTCATAAGGATTTTCAAATTTAGTTTAACTCTAATTAATTATCAAAAATGATTAGCCTATCAAATCATGTATATCAAAATATAAAATCAGCATATTAATGATACCACTTTAAGCAATTTTTAATTATTAAAGAATAATTTATTTGCTTGACACTATATTAAATTTATAGTACTTTAAATCAGGTAAATCGAATTAAATAAACACATGAAAGTATAAATTGAAAAGACTATAAGGCATTTGATTTAAAATTTAAAATTAATATAATAAAGCTTAAAATAAGATAATTGATTGAGAATTTAAGATCATAAATTCACTAATATTTTTAATCAAATCAATTTAAAAAATATCTCTCCCCCTGCTTTTTATACTAATAGCTGGATTGATTTATTTTTTAACTTTCTCTCTCTCTTTATTTCAAAATAAGCATATTTTAAATTTTAGATTATTAAATTGATATATATATATATATATATTCATTCTTTAGCATTATCTCCCACTTTTTTTTCTTTTTAAATTTGCATGCATAAGCTTTACAATTTTTGTTACTCCCTCTTTTTCTTTCCAGTTAAGCATATTTAATTGATACCACATTAATCTTTAATTAATACAAATTTATCTTTTATGCTTAGATTTTTAAATTTTATTGATACCAAGTTAGTAATCATTTTATCTTTGGTGTTTTCTCTCCTTACTTTTGCAAACAAAGTTAATTTTAAATTAAATAAAATTTTAAGAGAGCAACCATCAATTGAGTGAATTAAGTATTAAATTATGCATTTAATTCAAATAAACATAGCATTCACTCATGAGAAACTAATTTTTTTTTTAAAAAAATTACTTTTTATTTGCTTCAAAAGATATTTATAATGATAACAATCTATTAAAATCCAAAAGTATGCCATATAGATGTACTTCTCAATTTTAATTAATAAGAACTTTAGGCTTCAAAAATTTGAATAATATAATCTTGAAAATACTTCTCTTCACTTTGATATTAAAGTAAATCATTCAAAAATGTATAATAAGAATTTATCTCAAATATTATAATAGCAAGAATATAGGCATGAAAATTCATATTTGAGACAAAACAACTATTCTTTTGCCAAAAGATAAATCAATAAAATATAAAGCATATTATAAGCTGTCTAATCCCAAATAGACATATCATTCAGAGATTTATTTAATTTTTCATAAAATATCTCTTTCTCTTCTTAAGTAGTATCAATCAATTTGAAGCAAAAATATGTCAATCTTATAATTTATCTCATGGTATAATATCAAGAATATATTCATACAAACCATATTATACACAAGGATATTTTCTTCTTTTTGTTAAATGTTGATGCGAAAATCCACGTCGGGGTTGGGGTGGCTGGAGTTGCGCGATGGTGGCAAGTCGACGGCAATGGGATGGAGGCATGGTCGTACCTACAAGAGAAGTCCTCGATTGGAGTTGGCTCCGATGGGGACCCTCAGACGCTTAAGTCAATTTTTTATTCAATAGAGGAAAGAAGATGTACGTTTGGGAGAGAAGAATTGCATACCCTAGGATCCCTCTTTTTTTTTCTTTTATAGAAGGGTCCGAAGTTTGTTAGGATGGGTTGTGGGTTGTTAGTCATGAGAGAATAGAGGGTTGTTAGAGATATTTTGTTTGCCCACTAGAATATTCTCTAGAATCATATCAGGAATTGTCCCCTCCTCGCATGTGGGGAGAGCAAGTTGACAACTTGGAGCCAAGAGTGGAGATTTCAACCTCATGATGAGCTCAAGTTTGGTCTGACTCAGGACCTCGTCCTCAATCCTTTAAAGATCTTCAATTCAATCGACATTGTGATTGGCTTCTATCTCTTGATGAACTCAAGTTCGGCCAAAAATAGGACCTCGGCCATAGCCATTCGAAGACCTTCAACTAGCCCCTCATCTATTGATTTGGCTTCGTATCTCGACTCGAACTTCAAGTTTTGACCGAAAAATAGAACCTTGGCCATAGCTTCCGAAGACCTTCAATTAGCCCTCATAGTGACTGGCTTTCCATTCTTCTTGATGAACTCAAGTTCGGCCTGAGATAAGGACCTCGGCCATAGCATTATGAGACCCTTTCAATCAGCTTTCATAGTGATTGGCTTCCATCTCTTGATGAACTCAAGTTCGGCAAAAAATTAGGACCTCAATTCATAGCATTCCGAAACCTTCAATCATCTTTCATTAGTGACTGGCTTCCATCCTTGAACTCTAAAGTTCGGCCAAAAATAAAACCTTAAATCACAGCATTTTGAAGACTTCAATCAGCCCTTCATTCTTGATTTTGGCTTTCTATCCTTGATGAACTTAGGTTTACAAGTGTCAGCCAATTCTGACTTCTAGGGCACATATATCTAACAATCTCCCACTTATCCTAAAGCCAATTGGCTACAAGTCTAAGTCCCATCTTCTCAAGGTGGGCTTCGATCTTCTGCTGGCCCAACAATTTTGTAAGTGGGTCTGCCACATTATCTGTGGAGTTGACTCTCTTGACCTCGACGTAATCCTTTGCAGCCTCTGATGCAGCTATATATTCTGCTTCCATGGTGGAATCTGCTATCACAGTTTGCTTGGAACTCTTCCAGCTGACAGCTCCACCATTGCACACAAACAGACTTCCAGATGTCGACTTTCGATCATCTATATCAGACAATGAAAGTCCGAGTCTGTGTATCCCTGGAACTTGGAGTTCTCCGTTACCAAAGACCAACATCATATCCTTAGTTCTTCTTCAAGTACTTAAGGATACATTTCACAGAAGTCCAGTGTTCTTCACCTGGATTTGACTGATATCTGCTTGTGACACTCACAGCATGGGCTATATCAGGTCGTGTACATAGCATGGCATACATGAGGCTCCCTATTGCAGAAGCATAAGGGATCTTGCTCATGCGTTCTATTTCCTCAGGTGTGCTGGGGCACATCTTCTTGGAAAGATGAATACCATGTCTGAAGGGTATTAATCCCCTCTTAGAGTTTTCCATACTAAACCTCTTTAGTACTTTCCTCTATGTACATCTTCTGTGAAAGTCCTAGCATCCTATTCGGTCTATCCCTATAGACCTTAATTCCTAGAATAAAGGATGCTTCACCTAGGTCTTTCATGGAGAATTCCTTGGACAACCACATCTTGACTGATGTCAACATGGGAATATCATTCCCAATAAGGAGGATGTCATCCACGTACAATACGAGGAAGACAACAGCGCTCCCACTGACCCTTTTGAAAACACATGGTTCCTCTTCATTTTTGATGAAACCAAACTTTTTGATCACATCATTGAAACGAGTGTTCCAGCTCCGAGATGCTTGCTTAAGTCCATATATGGACCTTTGCAGCTTGCAAACCTTGTGATCAGTATCACTGGATGTGAAACCTAGCGGCTGTTCCATATAGATATCTTCCTCAAGATATCCATTTAAGAATGCCATTTTCACGTCCATTTGCCATATTTCGTAATCAAAATAGGCTGCAATGGCAAGCAATGTGCGGATGGATTTTAGCATAGCTACCGGGGAAAAGGTATCCTGATAGTCAATGCCTTCACGTTGACTATAACCTTTTGCCACCAGTCTAGCCTTGAATGTCTCCACATTCCCATCTGCACCAATCTTTCTCTTGAAGATTCATTTACACCCAATAGGTACTATACCTTCTGGTGGATCTACCAAGGTCCAGACTTGGTTTGAGTGCATCGAGTCGATCTCTGACTTCATTGCCTCAAGCCATTTCTCGGAGTCGATATCTGATATCGCCTCGTTGTAGGTTTTGGGATCATCACCATGAGCACCATTACCTATGAGGAACATTTTCCTCTACGCTCCTCTGAAATAATACCTAAGTATCTTTCAGGGGGACGGGAAACTCTTTCCGATCTACGAGGTGGAGGAGGTAGTGTTCTTATTGGCTCAACCTGATTTGGTTCCACTTGGTCCTTAGCTCTTTCTGCTTGTGAGACTTTCTCATCAAGCTTAATCTGCTTTCCAATGCCACTATCTTGAATAAACTGTTTTTCAAGAAATATGGCATGTCGACTCACAATCACATTGTGGTCTTCTGGAATGTAGAAATAGTATCTAATGATCTTTAGGATATCCTAGATCGAGCTCTAAAGGACCTAAACTCTAACTTGTCCACTTGTTTGTCTTTTGACATAAGCCGGACATCCCCAAATTCTGAGATGACTCAGACTGGTTTCTTACCGTGCCATTATCTCATACGTGTTGGTAGGAACGGTTTTAGAGGGAACCCTATTCAGTAAATAGATTGAAGTTAATAATGAATGGTCCCCAAAGAAATCAGGAGGTCTGTGAAGCTCATCATGGATCGAACCATATCTAATAGAGTCGATTTCTCCGTTCTGAAACCCCGTTGAGTTGAGGTGTTCCTAGTGGAGTCCATTGAGAGACTATGCCATTTTCCTTAAGATAGTCTAGGAATTCCCGGCTAAGGTATTCACCTCCTCGATCTGATCGAAGAACCTTAATGGCTTTTCCAGTTTGTTTTTCTACTTCATGTCTGAATTCTTTGAACTTTTCAAAGGCTTCAGACTTATGTCTCATAAGAATACACATACCCATACCTAGACAGATCATCGGTAAAGGTAATGAAGTAGACAAAATTGCCTCTAGCCGGCACATCGAATGGGCCGCACACAATCAGTATGTACTAGGCAAGGAGATCTTGTGGCCCTCTCCCCATGTCCACAAAAGGGAGTTTAGTCATTTTTGCCTTGAAGACAAGATTTCATAAAGTTGGATATGACTCAAAAGTCAATGGACTCAATACCCTATTTTCTCCAATTTGTTAATCCTATCTTATGCTATATGACCTAATCTAGGTGCCATAGATATCTGTCGTTTGGGACTATCCCTAGGTCGTTTGGCATTCACGTTTTTGCTCGATAGTTAAAATAGGTACATCAATATGCAACTGATAAAGACCATTAAAAGGAAAACCATTTGCAATTTTATTTCTTTCATAAAATTTACAATGGTCCTTAAAGAAGGTGATCACATAAACTTTCTTGTGCTAAGCATGAAACAGAAATCAAATTCTTGCTAGCTGCAGGCCAAATAACAGTCTTTTAAAACTAAGTCTAAACCAGATGGTAATCGCAGAGGGTATGTTCCCATGGCATACTGCAAGCAACTCTTGCTCCATTACCGACGCGTAGGATCATGTCTCCATCCCTCAGCTCCTGCTATCCTCAAGACCTGCATAGAAAGTGCACAGAATGAGCACTAGAACACAGAGTCAAGCACCCAACTGGATGCAGAAGAAACGTAAGGTTAGACACAATAACGAGCATACCTCCAGAAGGACCTTCCTTCTTGTTCTTTAGGGGGCCAGGTAAGTAGGGGCAGTTCGCTTCCAATGGCCGTCGCTGTTGTAATGAGAAACACTTTTCCTTTGCCATCGACCTTCTTCTTCGGTTCTGCCTTCTTCTTCTTTGATCCTTCGACCTTTTGCTTTTCACAGACTTCTTTTTTCTTTCCATAAGACTTTCTTTTGGAAGAAGTCCGTTCACATAGCAAGAACTGAGCCTTAGAACCTTTCATAGAAAGCCTCAGCGGTAACCAGCATATTCATCAACTCGGCCAAGGAATTTTGAAGTTTATGCATGTGGTAATTCATGATGAATTGCCCATATGCATCAGTCAAGGATTGTAGAATAATATCGTTCTGCAGATCCAAGTCCAACTTCACACCCAGCTTCTCAACTCTTTCATGTCCTTGATCATTGTCAGACAGTGATCTTGGACTGACTGCCCATCACGCATCTTAGCCTTAAAAAATCGTTTTCGTGACTTGATATTTGGCTGCGCGACTCTGTTCCACCAAACATCTCCTGTAGGTGAGCCAACATTTGGCGAGCAGTCCCGATATCTTCATGTTGGCCTGGAGCTCATCAGACAATCGAGCCCAACATGTATATCTGGCCTCTTTATTATCTTCGTCAATTTCCATTTTTCCAGAGATGCTCTCTGTTCAGTGGATGGACGAGGCTGATAAGTGGGGAGGTCCTGGTCCAAACATGTGTTAACTTCTCTGAACCCAAAATAATTTTGTAATTCCTGAGCCAATCTTTTATAATTGGGTCCAGTCAGTCTATGTGTGTCTAGGATACGTGCCAGTGGTTGGACGCAGACATTTTCCTGTAAAGAGTCAAAGATTCTAGTTAGATACTGATAATTTTGACTTGACCAATTTGTTTAGGGATTTTATTTTAAACAAATTAGCTCCCACTATTTTTCGGATCCCTACACTCCTCCTCGTAGAGATGCGAAAAATCTTCGTGATTGATGATTTCTAGTGGTGGTGCGGGTCTCACCAAACTGACTCATCCCTCACCTAACAGTGATTATGGTGATGGTTAGCCAATGAGTGAACAACTCTTGTTCAATGATTCTCTAATCATGGTGCACCCAAACTTGGTCTCTAATTCATGAATCTCACCGTATCCGGATAATTGATCCACTCTTAGTTAAGTCAGATCACCATTGCGTGACTGAGGTTCCTAATTGATGGTCTCTCACCGTATCCGAAATATTTGAGCCCAACTCATCCTCCAGCCCATAGCATCCAATGCCTAATAGACATGGTTGCGTCTTCCCGGTGCAACTGAGCCACTGTATCCAGCCGAGAACAATCAACCCCGGGAAGGGCCCGCACGTCTACAATGGTGGAAGACCTCGGACTTAATCTTTTCTTAGGGAGAATTGATTCAGGTCTCATTAAACTAGACTTGGCTTAGTCATAACAATTATGACTAACCTAGTGGCATGGGTCAGCTCGGATTATTGACCACCTCAGATCAGAACTGTGTCAACAGATATGGCCAGGTAAGTGAGACCGGTGGAAGGAATATGCCGTTAACTCGCACAAGAACGCATTCAGGTCGAGTAGCTTCCAATTAAAAACCAGTCGGTCGTCTGTGCCAAACTTACCTTAGACACCAAATTGTTGAGTCAGAACCAATTGGGTTAGCCTACAATCCAGACTCTAACCTCTGAGCCTAATTAGGTCTTGCTTGATCGTGACTCGATCTTGACCCAGACTTAATCCTATTAGGCTGGTCAATTTAAGCATTGTTGATCCCATCTAACCAACTCTTGATTCGGTTTGATCAACCGCTTAGACCTAATTGAGCTACCCAAGCCCGAACCCAGTATTATGAATATGTCTTAGATCTGAAATTCTCAATTTTAGACCTAATTAATATTCCATAAACTTAATTCTTAATTAAGTTGGGTTCATAAACAAAATATGCACAATAAATCCTAGGGTTTCAGGATCTAGGGTTTTGCAGAAAGTAAGTTTTGGGTTTCTGATTAAGGACGAACACGCAGCACCCCTACACGTCATAAGAACACCCCATCGAATGGGAAGAGAGGGCCTTTAAACCCTTCTTCGTTCTTATGACCGGACGGCCAAGAGGAACGCCTTAATCAGGAACATGTAAATACTACAAAACAGTTATAGATCTATATCATATATCTCATATACAAATTTAGATCTAATCAAGGCATATTTTGCATACATCTCATGTATCAAATCATGCATGTTTTCAGATCTAAATTATCACATAATAATCTAAAAAATTAGATTTAAATTGATCTAATCAAAATAAATTCTAATCTAGACAATTATGTAGAACTATTCTACAACTAGTCTAGTCATGCATCTATCATATCTCATATGATATTTAAAATTAAATAATTTTTATTTGCTGTTTATCAGATGTTATTATAACACTTATAATATCAGAAAATAGTAAATAAGAAGATCTAAAATATGATTTAATCAGATTAAATCAAAGACATGCAAAACTATTCTATAGAACTATTCTATTCTAGAACTAGTCATGCATATCTTCATGTTCTTAGATCCAAATCATTTAATTTTAATTTTTCTGATTTCAGATCTGATCACATCTCATGTGACATCTGAAATCACTTTATTTTCTAATTAAAATAAAATTAAAATCAGATCTAAACAATTTAGAACCATGGCTCTGATACCAGTTGAAGGGAAATCCTGATTTCCCGGTCCAGGTTCGTCCAGATCTGATTAGATCAAGAGATATATTTCAAAAATTTTCTCTTGATCTCAATCAGATCTTGATATGTTTCAGATCTGATTCTTATTATTTTAATAAATAAAATAAAATAAGATAAATTAAATCAAATTTAATTTACCTGATTTGGGTAATCCTATTACCCTGTAGATGATCCTGATTGCAGCGGAAGGTTCTGGATCTTAGCCACGCAAGCGCCTGGCCTCTACCGGTATCCACTCGGGTTGGATCTGGAGATCCTCTTCTTCTCTATCACACCTCCAAAAATCAGATCTGGATCTGATCTGGAGGATCTTCAAAACTCTTTTGAAGATCTGCAGTCGTCCTTTTGCAGCAGCGCAGCCTTCTTGCTTTTGATCGCCTTTCCTTGATCTGAATCGCACCAAACTAAGTCCAAAACACCTTTTGGACGTGGAGAGCAAGGGGAGAAGAGACTATGGCATGGAGAAGGAGGGGAGAGGCAGCCTTGGGGCGTATCTAATAGCATTGGAATTAGGGTTGGGCGCAGGGTCTTATTTATAGACCTCTTGTGATCCAACTCCTCTTCCTCTCAACCAATCACAACCCTTTGTGAAATCAGATCTAAATCTGATTGGTTGGAATAGAGACCCCTGGATTCCTCCTTAGAGGGCGCCTAAGACCAGTCAAACTGGATTCTTAGTAGAACTCTGATTGGAATCCAAAAGGGAGGTGGAGTCCTTGTCCAACAAGGACTCCTAGGCGCCTCCTACTTGGGCTCACGCCACCCTTGGCGTGCGCCCTTCTCCTTGCCAGGTTCTGGCAGGGGGACAGGCCCCCACCAGCTCTCCAATAGGTGCATGACATGTGGTCAAAAGTCAAAGGGTGAATGGTCAACGTTTGACCAGTCAAAGGTAGACTTTTGACCAAAGTCAAAGAACAAGAAATGGCAGGTGACCAAAAATGGCAGGTAATGTCTTACAAATAAGACAACCTATTCTGACTTGGACAACCTCCAGTCAGACCATATGAAGGCCTCTGATTGAGCACAAACTCCTTTGGCTCAGTCAGGACAACTTATTTATGATAGTAAAAGAAGAACGTTAGGTTCAATCGAGTGCTAGCACGATTTCCTTGAACCTAATTGAATCTCATTCAGATCAATTGAACTAGATCAGTTCAATTGATGATCACCAGATTCAAACCCTTGTTTGTGTGACCCAGTTAGGTTCAGTTCTGTATGGTAATGGGATATGTCATGATCTCTATCATCGACATCATCGAAACTCCTTTCGATGGATCAGAACTCTTCTGATTCGAACAGCTAGAATGATCGATCATCTAAATCATTCTAATTGCTCCCAAAATCCACCAGTGACACCTAGCAGTATATGGTGGCAACCCATCAGAGCTGAATGCGAACCTCTTGGTGCAGCTACCTGTGTGATTAAGTTCTTCTATCTTGAGCCCCGATCAGATTAGGGTTAAGGTGAACTCGTCAAACCCTAGTCTCTGTCATATGATGTAATCATTCGATTCGAGTCCAATGTGAAAATCTAAATAGAAACTCTTTCTATTATTTCACTCTGCCATGGCCATGGGATTTCTGGACTTGATTCTCATGATCATCATAGGGCTACTCCTCTACCACCGAGGTAGATAGATTCCCATCTTGATGCAATCCAGTTCCTACAATGAACATGTCATAGCCAACATACACCTCAGGGTTCCATATGGCTAGGAGACCGAGTAATGGTGTAGTCAAACTATAACACCCTCAAGGTGAACTGCCGATGCATCTCAGGTCAAAGAACCAGACACACTACTGCAGCATCGAGTCAGTCATTGACGAGAAGGTAGACTTCCCTAATGACTACTCGAGGTGGTCACGCTCAGTGCCCTCGTTCTCTAACGAGTACCTGTACTCTCGCTCCGGTGTCTCCACACCGTAGACTCAAGACTCATCTACTAAAGAGAAGCGATCGTACACCAATCTTCCGGATCAATCACCATCCTCGTGATGATCCTATGGTCGGGAGCTGTTTATGAGTTAATAATGATTATTCATGTCTTAAATTTTCAACTCTTGAAAATATGAATTATCATTACCATTAACTCAAAGGATGTATCACAGACACTAAATACACATGTGTGATAGAAAATAACCCATTTCATTAATTATAGTCAAAATTATAATTTTGCCCCTAGAAGTGTATTACAAGTGTCAGCCAATTCTGGCTTCTAGGGCACATATATCTAACACTTTTGCCCATGCTCACTGAGTACTTTGGGATCCACTTGGTGGCGGGTTCGGCCATGCTGGAGATGCATGGACCTTGGCACCATCATGGTGGTTCATCCACACCGACCGGACATGCGTAAGCGCAAGGGGAGAGGACCGGCTGGCTTCTTCTTTCCTCCTATTCTTATTCTTTTCTTCTTCTCTCTTATTTATTTATTTATATTTTTTTTTATTTTTATTTTTTTTGGAGGAGATCGACGCCGGCTATGGTCACGAGGGAGGACCTCGGCATCGCCTGGGTGAATATTGATGTCGCTGCGATGGGTTCGGCCATGTGCTGGCACACTAAAAGAGCTCTATTGGATGGGCACGCCCCGATGCATGGGAGAAAAGCTTAGCCATCGGGAGCAAGAAGGTCAGCCATGGCTGGGGGCGCATGGAGAGAAATAGGTCGACCAAAGGGGTCTTCAGAGCTTGCGGGAGTGGGAAGATTGGCCGAGGTTGCTTGTGGTGCAGGGAGAAGAAGATCAATGAGAGTCATTGCATCTGACGTGCTGGATGGAGGAGATCTACCTGATGGCTGTGATGGATGTGAGAGAGAAGAGAAAGATTGGCCAGATGCATAGGGACTAGGGAGAAGCCTATGGATGCCTACCCCGCCCCTCCTTCTTCCTTCTCTATTTCTTAAAATAGAGAAGCTTTCCTTTTTCTATTTTGTAGGAGGAGGTCAGCGTCACTCGATATCGTGATGGGGCACTTCGGTATCGTGGGTCATGCCTGGGAGCGGAAAGATCAGAGGAGTCAATGTAGGAGGAGATCGACCGCCATGCTCGACATGTGAAAGAAAGAAGATCGGCCGCGGTGCATGGCGCGCGAAAGGAAGGAGATTGACCGCGATGCCTAGAACGCAGAAGAAAGGGGACCAGCCATCGGGGGCTGGTTGGATGCTCCCAAGTTCCACCTGGCAGTAGGAAAACTGGAGAGGCACCATGAAGGAGACCAGATGGTCCCCGTGGGTTCAGAGTGAATGAAAAATCCTATTTCTCAGGTCAGGTTCATTCAGATCTAATTGGATCAAGAGTGATATTTCAAAAAAAATTCTTCTTAGATCCAAATCAAATATGAGACTGTTCAAATCTAATTTTATTGATATGATAAAATAAAATAAAATAAAATAAAATCTAATTTAATCTTACTTTTGTTATAGGTAATCTTATTATCCTATGATGATTCCGATATTTGCCTGAGGTTCTGGATGTAGCCACGCAAGTGCCTAGCCTCTATCGGTATCCACTCGGACAAAATTTGGAGATCTTCTTCTTCTCAATCATACTCCAAAAATTAGATCTAGATCTGATCTTAAAGGTCTTCAAAATGGCTTTTGAAGATCGGCCATTGTCTCTTGCAGCAGTGTTGCCTTCTTCCTTTCCTATCGCTTTTCTCTTGCTCAGATCGCACCAAACTCGCGACCAAAAGCTCTTGGACATGGATTGGAGAGAAAGGACCTGAAGGTGGCATGGAGAGGGAGGGAGAGAAGCCTTGTGGAATGGACAAAGGGTAGAAAACTCTTTCTTCTAGGCGCAGATAGGGTTTATATAGATCCTGCTGTGCCATGTAGTGCCACATCATCCTGGCCAATCATGGCTCTTTTGTGCAATTAGATCTAAATCTGATTGGTGGGATGACATCATCTAATCCAATCAGATTAGAGTCCCACATAAACCTCCTTAGGTGGCTCCAAGACTGGTCAAATAGGACTATTTGGCACCACCTAAGTTGAAACCATGAAGTAATTGGAGTCCCATCTGTGTGGGACTCCAGTCGTGATCCTCATGGGGTGCATGCCTCCCTAGGTGTGCGCCCCCTCTCTTTCTACCTTTTAGTAGGGGGAGAAAGCCCCATATTCTCTTCTATGGGTGCAAGACACATGGGCAGATGTCTAAGTATCAAAGGTCAATGTTTGACCAAAGTCAAAGGATAAGACTTAGCAGGTGATGGAAAATGGTAGGTGTTGTCTCAAATTTATCTCATAAATTAAGACAACCCTTTTTTGATTTGGACAAGCTCCAATCAAACCAAGTAAAGGTTTCTAAGTGACCCCAAACACATTTGGCTCAGTCGAGACAAGCTTTAATGATTGTTGAAGGAAAATATTAGGCTCAATCGTGTGCTAGCATGATTTTCTTAAACCTAATTGAATCTTATTCAAATCAATTGAACTGGATTAGTCCAATTGATAATTTCCAGATCCAAACTCTTGTTTATGTGATCTAGTTAGATTTAGTTCTTTATGGTAATGGAATACGTTGCGATCTTTATCATCGACATCATTGAAACACCTTCTGATTGATCAGAACTTTTTTTTATTTAGACAACTAGTATGATCGATCATCCAAATCATTCTAATTGCTCTCAAAATTCACCAGTGACACCTAGTAGCATATGGTGGCAACCTATTAGAACTAAAAATGAACCTCTTGGTGCAATTACCTATGTGATTAAGTTCTTTTATCTTGAGCCCTGATCGGATTAGGGTTAAGGTGATCTCGTCAAACCCTAATTTCCATCATATAAATTAATCATTCGATTCAAGTCTAATGTGAAAACCATAATAGAAACTCTTTCTATTATTTCACTCTGCCATAGCCATAGGCTTATGGACTTGATTCTCATGATCATCATAGGGCTGCTCCTCATCTACATAGGCAAATAGATCCCATATTGGTGCAATCCAATTCCTACAATGAACATGCTATAGCCAACATACACCTTAGGGTTCCAAATGGCTAGGAGAACGAGTTATGGTGTAGTCAAACTATAACACCATCAAGGTGAATTGCCGATGCACCTCAAGTCAAAGAGCTAGACATACCACTGCAGCTTCGAGCCAGTCATCGACGAGAAGATAGACTTCCTCATGACTGCTTGAGGTGGTCATGCTCAGTGCCCTCATTCTCTAACGAGTACCCATACTCTCGCCCCGATGCCTTTACACCATAGACTCAAGACTCATCTATCCTGAAGAAGCAATCGTACACCAACCTTCTGGATCAATCACCATCCTCATGATGATCCTATGATCGAGAGTATTTTATGAGTTAAAAATAAAAATTCATGTCTTAAATTTTTAACTCTTGAAAATATGAACCATCATTACCATTAACTCAAGGGATGTATCACAGACACTTTTAAATACACATTATGATAGAAAATAATTAATTTTATTATTTATAGTCAAAATTATAATTTTGCCCTTAGATATGTATTATAAGTGTTCGCCAATTCTGACTTCTAGGGCACATATATCTAACAAACTCCCACTTGACCTAAAGTCAATTGGCTACAAATCTATGTTCCATCTTCTCAAGGTGGGTTTCGATCTTCTGCTAGCCCAACGGCTTTGTTAGTGGGTCTGCCACATTGTATGCGTAGGTGATTCTCTTGATCTCGACATAATCTTTCTTGAGGTAATCGCAGATGGGGTGGTATCGCCACTTGATGTGCTTGGATTTTTGATGAGATCTTGGCTCCTTAGCAAGGGTTATGGCGCTATTATTATTGTAGTACAGAGGAATGGCATCACTTTGATCTCTATGGCAAATTTTTTGTACCAGAATGCCTCCTTCGTAGCTTCTGATGCAAGGATGTATTCTACTTTCGTGGTGGAATTTACTATCACTATCTACTTGAAACTCTTCCAACTGACAGTACCACCATTAAACACAAATAGACTCATAGATGTCAACTTTCGATCATCTATATCGAACAAAAAATTTGAGTCTGTATATCACTGGACTTGGAGTTCTCCATTACTAAAAATCAACAACATATCCTTAGTTCTTCTCAAGTACTTAAGGATACATTTCACATAAGTCTAGTGTTCTTCACCTGAATTCGACTGATATCTATTCATGATACTCATAGCATGGGCTATATCAGGTCATGTACATAACATGGCATACATGAGGCTCCCTATTGCAGAAGCATAAGGGATCTTGCTCATACGTTCAATCTCCTCAGGTGTGTTGGGACACATTTTCTTGGATAGATGAATGCCATATCTAAAGGGTACCAATCCCCTCTTGGAGTTTTTCATGCTAAACCTCTTTAGCACTTCCTCTATGTACATCTTCTATGAAAGACCTAGCATCCTATTCAGTCTATCTATATAGATCTTAATTCTTAGAATAAAGAATGCTTTTCCTAGGTCTTTTATGGAGAATTCTTTAGATAACCACATTTTAACTGTGGTCAATATGGAAATATCATTTCCAATAAGTTGGATATCATCTATGTACGGTACGAGGAAGATAATAGCACTCCCACTGATCTTTTTGAAAATACAGTTCCTCCTCATTTTTGATGAAACCAAATAATTTGATCACATCATTAAAATGAGTATTTCAGCTCTGAGATGCTTGCTTAAGTTCATATATGGACCTTTACAGCTTGCATACTTTATGATCAGAATCACTGGATGTGAAATCTAGCGGCTATTCCATATAGATATCTTTCTTAAGGTATCCATTTAGGAATGCCATTTTCACATCCATTTATTATATTTCATAATCTAAATAAGCTACAATAGCAAGCAACGTGCAGATAAATTTTAGCATAGCCATTGACGAAAAGGTATCCTGATAGTCAACGCCTTCGCACTAACTATAACCTTTTATCACTAATCTAGCTTTGAATGTCTCCACATTCCCATCTGCACCAATCTTTCTTTTGTAGACCTATTTACATCCAATAGGTACTATACCTTCTGGTGGATCTACCAAGGTCCAGACTTGGTTTGAGTGCATCGAATCAATTTCTGACTTCATTGCCTATAACCATTTTTCGGAGTCGATATCTGATATCACCTCATCATAGATTTTGGGATCACCATGAATTTCATTACCTACGAGAAATATTTCCTCTACTTCCTCTGAAATAGTACCTAATTACTGAAGAAAAAATCCTAATTTTCTGGGTCAGGTTCGTTCAAGTCTGATTGGATCGAGAGGCATATTTCAAAATTTTCATCTTAGATCTAAATCAGATCTGACACTTTTCAGATCTCATTTTATGATCTGATAAATAAAAAAATTAAATTAAATTAAATATAAACTAATGTTATCTTGATTTGGATAATCCGATTACCCTTTGATGATCCTGTTGTTTGTCTGAGGTTCTGGATCTAGCCACGTAAGCGCCTGACCTCTTTCGGTATCCACTCAAGTTGGCTCTGGAGATCTTCTTCTTCTTTATCACATCTCCAAAAGTTAGATCTAGATCTAATTTAAAAAATCTTCAAAACTCCTTCGAAAGATCAGCAGTCGTCTCTGCAGCAGTGCTGCCTTCTTCCTTTCTCATCAGCCTTTTCTTGCCTGGATCGCACCAAATTGAAGCCCAACTTTCCTTGGGCGTGGAGAGGAGAAAGAGGATCAGAGGATGGCATGGAGGAGGGAGAGGGGTAGCCTTGGGGTGTGGGCTAAGAAAAACTCATAAAAAGTTGGGCGCAGATAGGGTTTATTTGTAGACCCTACTGCGCCATGCAGTGCTGCATCATTCCGGCCAATTGCATTGCTTCGTGCAATTAGATCTAAATCTAATTGATGGGATGACATCACCTGATCCAATCAGATGAGAACCCTATTAATTCATCCTTAGATGACACCTAAGACTGGTCAAAGTCTATAGATAAGGGTCACCTAAGTTGAATCCAAGAAGCAACCTGGAGTCCCATCCGTATGGGACTACAGTGTTTATCCACATGGAGCGCACGCCATCCTAGGCACATGCCCTCCATCTGTCTACCAAATGGTAGGTGGACTTGATCAATAAGTCTCTCCTATGGGTGCATGACACATGGGCAGATGTCCAAGGATTAAAGGTCAATGTTTGACCAAAGTCAAAGGACAAGAATTAGCAAGTGATGAAAAATGGTAGGTGTTGTCTCAAATTTATCCCATAAATTAAGATAATCTTTTTCTGATCTGAACAAGATCTAGTCAGACCAAGTAAAGGTATCTAAGTGAGCACAAACATATTTGGCTCGGTCAAAACAACTTTTAATGATAGAAAAAGGAGAACGTTAGGTTCAATCGTGTGCCAGCACGATTTTCTTGAACCTAATTGAATATAATTCGAATCAACTGAATTGGGTTAGTCCAATTAATGATATCTAGATCCAAACCCTTGTTTGTGTGATCCAGTTAGGTTCTGTTCTATATGATAATGGGATATGTCATGATCTCCATCATTGACATCATCGAAACTCCTTTCGATGGATCAAAACTCTTCTGATTTAGACAACTGAAATGAACGATCATCTAAATCATTCTAATTGCTTCCAAAATTTACCAGTGACATCTAGCAGTATATGGTGGCAACCCATCAAAGCTGAAAATAAACCTCTTGGTATAGCTACTTGTGTGATTAGGTTCTTCTATCTTGAGCCCGATCATATTAGGGTTAAGGTGAACTCGTCAAACCCTATTTTCTATCATATGATTTAATCATTCGATTCAAGTCCGATGTGAAAACCTTAATAGAAACTCTTTCTATTATTTCATTCTCTGCCATGGCCATGGGCTTATAGACTTGATTCTCATGATCATTATAGGACTGCTCCTCATCCACCGAGGTAGATAGATTCCCTCTTGGAGCAATCCAATTCCTACAATGAACATGCTATAGCCAACATACATCTCAGGGTTCCGAATGGCTAGGAGACCAAGTCATGGTGTAGTCAAATTATAACACCCTCAAGGTGAACTACCGATGCACCTCAGGTCAAATAACCAAACACACCACTGCAGCTTTGAGTCAATTATCGACGAGAAGGTAGACTTCCTTATGACTGCTCGAGGTGGTCACACTCAGTGCCCTCATTCTCTAACGAGTATCTATACTCTTGCTCTGGTGTCTCCACACCGTAGACTCAAGACTCATCTACTATAAAGAAGCAATTGTACACTAATCTTCCGGATCAATCACCATCCTCATGATGATCCTTCGTTTAGGAGCATTTTATGAGTTAATAATGAAAATTCTTGTCTTAAATTTTTAACTCTTGAAAATAAGAATTATCATTATCATTAACTCAAGGAATATATCATAGATACTAAATACACGTATGTGATAGAAAATAACTCATTTTATTATTTATAGTTAAAATTATAATTTTGCCCCTAGAAGTGTATTACAAGTGTCAGCTAATTTTGGCTTCTAGGGCACACATATCTAACAAACTTTCACTTGATATAAAGCTAATTGGCTACAAATCTAAGTCCCATCTTCTCAAGGTGGGCTTCAATCTTCTACTGGCCTAACGACTTTATAAGCTGATCCATCGCACTATTTGCGGAGTCGACTCTCTTGACCTCGATGTAACCCTTCTCGAGATAATCACGGATGAGATGGTATCGCCGCTCAATGTGCTTGGATTTTATGATGAGACCTCAGCTCCCCTTAGCAAGGGCTATGGCAGCCATTTCAGTTGTCGCAGTATAGAGGAATGGCATCTGATGGCATTCACTCCAATTGGCTCTAATAATGTGCAGCAAACTTCTGGCTTCTTCAAAAGAATTGATGGTTATACCAGAATGCTTCCTTTGAAAGTTGATGGGAAAGCTCTTCACAAAATGGCATCCGGTGCTCCATAGAGGAGCATTATGATTCGAAAGGAATCTAGATGGTTGATTGGATCCGCAGCGATGTATTCTACATTATTTCAATGAATGATGGGTCAGTGTGGTGAGGGAAGTTCTTCGATGCCTATCATTTCTATTTTTTTGATCATTCTCGATCAACTCAAAGCATGGAGGCTTCATAAGGGGCAGAGACAAAGTTGACAGCTCCATCCATTCCCAGGGCTTCCACACTAAATTCTTAGACTTCCTATTGCATCACCTGCACAGTCTATAAAGCTCCTAACCTACTTGCCAGTTGGTTGAATTGATTAGCATCCCCATCATCACTGGGGATGGATTGCAGGCATCTATGCTGGAAGAGGATGATCAAGATCTGACGAGTCTCGTATGATGCTCTCTTGGGCGGCATCATTGCCTGGGACTTCTTTAAGATTAAGGGTTCAGTAGATGATGCGTGCGTGGGCGAGTGACTCCGAACAGAAAATTTCAGGATTGCGCGATTTTGGAAAAATGGGCGTAACTTCCTCAATACAGGTCGGATTGACCCGATTCCAAAAGTCACAGATCAAGGACTCGTAGATCTACAACTTTCGTGTTTTGAGTTTTCCACAAATAAGCTCTGTGGAGTGAGCGATTCTGGGAGGAAGTGGATGAGGCACTGTGTTTGTGGGGATGTGTGTAACTCGAGGATATGGAAGGTTTATCACCTAAGCCTAAAGGCACAAGCCACCAGCCAAGGATGAAGGACCGAGATAGTTGCAGTTCACCACCAAGGCTTAAAGGAAATTCCACCGGCCAAGGATAAAGAACTGTTTGATTCACCACCAACAACGTTGGATAAAGAATCGAGATAATAATTCAACTCACAAAGAGGAATTTTCATTCATTCAACCAGTCTGATTACAAAATGAGAATATGTCTCATTATATAGATATTAGACTCAGAATTGAAAACAACATGGGAACTACCCAAACATTAAAGACTAAACAAAACAGAAATAGCATTAAAGGTCTAGGAACTAGGGAATGCAATAAATGACATGGGGACTAGGAGTCTTATCTCTTCAGCCTTCAAAATTCGTCCACCAACAATAACTAGCAAATAAATGACATGGGGACTAGGAGTCTTATCTCTTCAGCCTTCAAAATTCGTCCACCAACAATAACTAGCAAATATCTACTTCCAAAGAGTATTAAATCACTATGGAACTGATCCTGAATAACTCCCCTTTGATATATCATCGATCAGCAACGAATTTTGATATTGGTATCATCATTCCTTAACCCATCGAAGCAAGTTGTAACCGAAGTTAGTCTTGGCATGAATAAGTACCGATAGTGTTTGTTTTGCCGAAGGAATCTGCTCAGGACTTAAGGATTGATCAGTAGTCTCGGATGCTCCCGCATCATTCCCCCCGGGTTGTTTGAGATTTGTCCTCAAATCTGACAAGTCATCATCCTCCAAGTAAGGAGAAAGATCACCTACATTAAAAGTTGCCGAAACTCCATATTCTCCAGGAAGATCAATCTTGTAAGCATTTTCGCCAATTCTCTCGAGAACTTCAAATGGACCGTCAGCTCTAGGCATAAGCTTATTCTTCCGCTGAGAAGGAAATCTTTCCTTCCTTAAGTGTAACCACACAAGATCACCTGGTTGGAAATGAGCCTTCCTCCGATGTTTATTAGCTTTCTTCCTATAAGACTCGTTAGCCTTCTCGATCTTGCTTCGAATCTGCTCATGGAGTTTTTTCATTGATTCAGCTCTCTCTTTGCCATCAAAGTTCACTTGTGAATTGGATGGAATAGGAATTAAATCAATCGGTGTGAGCGGATTGATTCCATACACAACTTCGAAGGGTGATCGACCAGTAGTATAACTCGGTGATCGATTATAAGCGAACTCAGCATGTGCAAGCTTCAAATCCCAATCTTTTAGAGATTTACTAACCATTCCTCGAAGTAACGTAGTGAGAGTGCGATTGGTTACTTCTGTTTGGCCATCGGTTTGAGGATGACAAGTGGTGCTGAATAGAAGTCTGGTTCCAAGCATTCTCCATAAGGTCTTCCAGAAATAACTTAAAAACTTAGAATCACGATCAGATACAATGGTCTTTGGTACTCCATGAAGGCGAATGATCTCCTTGAAATAAAGATCAGCCACATGAGATGCATCATCCGTCTTGTGACATGGAATAAAATGAGCCATTTTAGAAAACCGATCAACGACCACCATAATGGCATCTTTTCCCCTCTGAGTTCTTGGAAGAGCCACAATAAAATCTATGCTCACATCTTCCCAAGGCTGTAATGGTACTGGGAGGGGAGTATACAGCCCTTGATGGAAATGACTCTTTGCTCTTTGACAAGTTGCACACCTCAAGATGATAGCATGTACCTCTCCACTCATCTTTGGCCAATAAAAGTGCTCTTGAAGGATTTCAAGAGTTTTGTTCACGCCGAAGTGACCAGCCAAACCTCCACCATGTGCTTCTCGGATCAACAATTCTCTAAATGAACTCTTCGGCACACATAATCGATTTCCCTTGAAAAGGAAGCCATTTTGGAGAGAATATGTACCTTGAATTCCATGTTTGCAACTATCGATGATAGTAGAGAACTCCGGGTCTTCAGAATATAGTTCTTTCATGGATTGAAAACCAAGAATTCTAGAATCAAGAACAGCAAGCATACAGTATCTTCTTGATAAAGCATCCGCAACAACATTAGTATGGCCAGGTTTATACTTCGAAACGAAAGAAAAGGATTGAAGAAATTCTACCCATTTGGCATGCCTTGAGTTGAGCTTGCGTTGGCCACTAATAAACTTCAAAGCCTCATGATCAGAATGAAGTACAAACTGTTTAGGCCTCAAATAATGACTCCAATGATCAAGAGCTCTCACAATGGCGTAGAACTCCTTATCATAAGTTGAGTAGTTCTTCTTCGAATCAGTTAACTTTTCACTGAAATATGCCAATGGTCTTTGTTCTTGAACAAGAACAGCTCCAATGCCAACTCCACTTGCATCACATTCAACTTCAAATACTTTATCAAAATTAGGAAGGGCAAGAACGGGGGACTCACATAGCTTCTGTTTGATGAGTTCAAAAGCGTCATGAGCAGCTCCTGTCCATTCAAAAGAACCCTTCTTCATGCATTCAGTGATAGGGGCCATGATTGTACTGAAGTTCTTCACAAAACGACGATAGAAAGAAGCAAGGCCATGAAAACTCCTTACATCGGTAATGGATTTCGGAACCGGCCATAAATTTTGAAATACTTTTGACCCAGAACTTATGAATTAGTTGGTTACAGGTTGAGCTTCTATAAAAGATCTAAAGGCTCAATACTTGCTATGGAATGGACTTCTTCTAAGAGAAAATTTTTTGAAAAGAAGAAGAAGTCTTTGAAAAGATAGAAGGTGGAAGGTAGAAAGAAAAAGAAAGTAGAGTTGAAGAAGAAGGCTACTAACAAAGAAAAATATTTTCATTATAATATTGACGGCCACTGAAAGCGGAACTGCCCTACATACCTGGCCATCCTATAGAATAAGGAGACAGGTCCTTTTGGAGGTATGCTCATTATTAAATCTAACCTTATGATTTCTTCTGCATCTAGTTGGGTGCTTGACTCTGGTTCTAGCGCTCATTTGTGTACTTCCATGCAGGGTCTTGAGGATAGTAGGAGGCTGAGGGATGGTGAGATGATCCTACACGTCAGAAATGGAGCAAGGGTTGCTACTGTGGCCATAGGAACCTACCCTCTTCGACTACCGTCTGACTTAGATTTAGTACTTAGGGATTGTTATTATGTGCCTACCACAAGCAAGAATTTAATTTCTATTTTATGTTTAGCACAAGAAGGCTATGTAATTAGTTTTCTTAAGGACCATTATAATATTCTTTATGAAAGAAATAAAATTGCAAGTGGTTTCCTCATTAACGATCTCTACTAGTTACATATTGATATATCTATCTTTAATATCGAGCAAAATATGAATGCCATAAAATGATCCAGGGATAGTCCAAACAATAGATATCTATGGCATCTAAGGCTAGGTCATATAGCAGAAGATAGGGTTAACAAATTGGAGAAAATTGAACTATTGAGTCCATTGACTTTTGAGTCATATCCAATTTGTGAATCATGTCTTCATGGCAAAATGACTAAGCTCTCCTTTGTAGGACATGGCAAAAGGGCCACGGATCTACTAGCCCTAGTACATACTGATGTGTGTAGCCCATTTGACATGTCGGCTAGAGGTAACTTTGATTACTTCATAACTTTTATCGATGATTTATCTCAGTATGGATACGTGTATCTTATGAGACACAAGTCTGAAGCCTTTGAAAAGTTCAAGAAATTCAGACATGAAGTCGAAAAGCAAACTGAAAAATTCATTAAGATTCTTCGATCAGATCGAGGAGGTGAATACCTTAGTCAAAAATTTTTGAACTATCTCAAGCAAAATGGCATAGTCTCTCAATGGACTCCACTTGGAACACCTCAACTCAACGGGATTTCAGAATGGAGAAATTAGATCCTATTAGATATTGTCCGATCCATGATGAGCTTCACAGACCTTTCTGATTTTCTTTAACTACTATATATTTACTTAATAGGGTTCCCTCTAAAATCATTCCTATCACACCGTATGAGATATGGTATGGTAAGAAACTAAGTCTGAGTCATCTCAGAATTTGGGGTTGTCCAGCTCATGTCAAAAAACAACAAGCAAACAAGTTAGACTTTAGGTCCTTTAGAGCTTGATTTATAGGATATCCTAAAGAATCATTAGAATATTTTTTCTACATTCCAAAAGACCACAATGTGATTATGAGTCAACATGCCATTTTTTTTGAAAAATAGTTTATTCAAGATAGCGGCATTGAAAAGCAGATCAAGCTAGAGGAGAAAATCTTCTAAGAGTAATGAGCTAAGGACCCCATGGAACCAAATCAGGTTGAGCCAATACAATCACTACCTTCTCCACATCATAGATCGAAAAGGATTTTTCTCTTCCAGAGAGGTAATTGTTAGATATGTGTGCCCTAGAAGCTAGAATTAGCTAACACTTGTAATACACTTCTAGGGGCAAAATTGTAATTTTGACTATAAATAATAAAATAGATTATTTTCTATCACATATGTGTATTTAGTGTCTGTGATACATTCCTTGAGTTAATGGTAATGATAATTCTTTTTTTCAAGAGTTAAAAATTTAAGACAAGAATTTTCATTATTAACTCATAAAATGCTCCTGACGTAGGATCATCATGAGGATGGTGATTAATCCAGAAGATTAGTTATAATCGCTTCTTTATAGTAGATGAGTCTTAAGTCTACATGTAGAGACACCAGAGCGAGGTATAGTATTCGTTAGAGAAGAGGGACTGAGTGTGACCACCTCGAGTGTCATAAGGAAGTCTACCTTCTCGTCGATAACGACTCAAAGCTAGCAGTGGGTGTCTGGTCTTTGACTTGAGGTGCATGGTAGTTCACCTGAGGGTGTTATAGTTTGATACACCATGACTCGTCTTCTAGCCATTCAACCCTGAGGTGTATGTTGGCTATAGCATGTTCATTGTAGGAATTGGATTGCACCAAGAGAGAATCTATCTACCACATTGGATGAGGAGCAGCCCTATGATGATCATGAGAATCAAGTCTATAAGCCCATGGCAATGGTAGAGAAGTGAGATAATAGAAAGAGTTTCTATTAAGGTTTCCACATCAGACTTGATCGAATGATTAATCATATGATAGAAATTAGGGTTTGACGAGTTCACCTTAACCCTAATCTGATTGGGGCTCAAGATAGAAGAACTTAATCACACAAGTAGCTACACCAAGAGGTTCTTTTAGTTTTGATGGGTTGCCACCATATACTGCTAGGTGTCACTAGTGGATTTTGGGAGCAATTAGAATAATTTAGATGATCGATCATTCCAGTTGTCTAAATCAGAAGAGTTCTGATCCATCGAAAGAAGTTTCGATAATGTCAATGATGAAGATCATGACATATCCTATTACCATATAGAACTGAACCTAACTAGATCACACAAATAAGAATTGAGATCTAGATATCATCAATTGGACTAACTCAGTTCAGTTGATTTGAATTAGATTCAATTAGGTTCAAAAAAATCATGCTGGCACATGATTGAACCTAACATTCTCCTTTTTCTATCATTAAAAGTTGTCTGACTGAGCCAAATATGTTTGTGCTCACTCAGGTACCTTTACTTGGTCTGACTGGAGCTTGTCTAGGTCAGAAAAGGGTTGTCTTAATTTATGAGATAAATTTGAGATAACACCTACCATTTTCTATCACCTGCTAATTCTTGTCCTTTGACTTTGGTCAAACATTGACCTTTGACCCTTGGACATCTGCCTATGTGTCATGTACCCATAGGAGAGATTATTGACCAAGTCCACCTTCCATTTGGTAGGTAGATGGAGGGTGCAGCCAAGGATGGCGTGCCTCCATGTGGATAAACACTGGATCCATACGGATGGGACTCCAGTTGCTTTCTTGGATTCAACTTAGGTGACCCTTACTATAGACTTTGACAGTCTTAGGTGCATCTAAGGATGAATTTATGGGTTCTCATCTAATTGGATCAGGTGATTCATCCCATCAATTAGATTTAATATCTAATTGCAGAAGCAATGCATTGGTCGGAATGATGAGCACTCATGGCGCAGAGGTCTAAAATAAACCCTATCTGGCCCAACTTTTTGTGAGTTCTCTTAGCCCACCAAGGCTCCCTCTCCTCCTCCATGCCATCCTCTAATCTTCTCTCTCCTCTCACACCCAAGAAAAGTTGGGCTTCATTTGGTGGCGATCCAGGCAAGAAAAGGCTGAAAGAAAGGAAGAAGGCAGCACTTGCAGAGAATGGCTGCTGATCTTTCGAAGAGGAGTTTTGAAGATTAAATAGATTTAGATCTAGATTTTTGAGATGTGATAAAGAAAAGAAGATCTCAGGCACCCTGAGTGGATACGAGAGGTCAGGCGCTTGATGGCTAGATCCAAAACCTCAAGCAACACAGGATCATCAAAGGGATAATCGGATTATCCAAATCAAGGTAACATTATTTAATTTAATTTAATTTAATTTTTTTATTTATTATCAGAAAATAGATCTGAAAAGTGTAGATCTGATTGATCTAAGAGAAAATTTTGAAATATGCCTCTCGATCCAATCAGACTTGAACGAACCTGACGAAAATCAGGATTTTTCCCTTCAACTGGTATCAGAGTTTAGGTTGCATATAATTTTATTTAGAATTTGATTTAATTTGATTAAATTAGTAATTTTAGATTATGCAATATGAGATTTAATAGATCTAAAATTAGAAAATAAAAAATTAAAATTAATTAATCTAGATCTAAAAATATATGAGATACATTAACTAGACTAGGAATAGGAATTACCTCTATGTTGTAGTCTTTCTAGTATAATCTATAATTTTTATTTGATTAATTATAATTTTGATCTATTTTATTTACTATTTTTTTGATCTTTAAATTATTATTAATCAGATCTAAAAAATAAAAAATAAATTTAATTTATTTATTTCAATATGAGATATGTAGTTGCATGTTAGACTAGTTGTAAAATAGTTCTACAAAAAGTCTAGATTAAATTTTAATTTGATGTGATCAAATTTAAATTTAAGTTTTTTAGATGATATGAGAATAATTTAATTGGAAAACATGCATACATATGAAATGATGCGCAAAATATGTTTAATTATG
>QRFJ01002260.1:0-95169 GCA_006176705.1 Cocos nucifera | reverse complement strand
TGCATATGGTAGTTCATGATGAACTGCCCATATGCATAAGTTAAGAATTGCAGAATTATATCATTCTACAGATCTTGGTCTAACTTCACTCCGAGCTTCTCAAGCTCTTCTATGTCCTTGATCATCATCAAATAATGATCTTAGACTGACTATCCATCATGCATTTTAGCCTTAAATAGTCATTTAGGGATCTGATATTTGGCTGCGCAACTCTATTCACCAAACAACTCTTGTAGGTGAGCCAACATTTGGTGGACAGTCTTGATATCTTCATGTTGGCACTGAAGCTCATCAGACATCGAGCCTAACATGTAGTATCTGACCTTGTTATCTTCATCCATCCATTTATTTAGAGACGCTCTCTGTTTAGCGGATGGAAGGACTGGTAATGTGGGAGGATCCTGATCCAATACATGAGTTAACTTTTTAGAACCTAAAATGATTTTAAAGTTTTGGAGCCAATCCTTGTAATTGGATTCGATCATTCTATGGGTGTCTAGGATACGAGCTAGTGGATTCGATGCATACATTTTTCTTTTTCTTATAGAGAATCAAAGTTTCTAGTTAGATCTTGTAATTAAGATTTAACCAATTTATTTAGGAGTTTGATTTTTAAATAAATTAGCTTTCATTATTTTCTCGAATCCCTACACTTCTTCTATAGAGATGCAAAAATCTCCTTGATTAATGATTTCTAATGGGTGGTGCAGTCCCACCAACTGACTCATCACCTCACCTAATAGTTATTGGTGATGGATTAGTCAATGAGTAAACAAATATTGTCCAATGATTCTCTAATAATGCCGCACCCAGGCTTGGTCTCTAATTCATGAATCTCATCATGCTCGGAATATTGATTCACTTCTTAGTTAAGTCAGACCCACCATTTCCACAGATTGGATTCTTAATTGGGTCTCTCACTATATCCAAAATATTCAGCCCAATCCATCCTCCAGCCCGTAGCATCCAATGCTTAATAGGCATGGTTGCAACTGAACCACTATGACCAGCCGAGAACAATCAACCCCAGGAAAGGCCCGTATATCTATAATGGTGAAAGACCTTAGACTTAATCTTTTCTTAGGAAGATTTGATTTAGGTCTCTTTAAAATTGACTTGACATATAACCATTATGACTAACCTAGTGGCATGAATTAGATCGGATTATCAGCCACCTTAGATCAGGACTGAGTCAACAAATATAGCTAGGTAAGTGAGATCGGTGGAAGGGATATACCATTAACTTGATTAGAACACATTTGAGTCTAATAGCTTCCAATTAAAAATCAGTCGATCGTATCTGCCAAACTTATCTTAGATACCAAATTGTTGAGCCAGAACCAATCGGATTAGCCTATAATCCAGACTCTAACCATTGAGCCTAATAAGGTTTTAACTTGATCGATCACTTATATGACTCGACCTTGACCCAGACATAATCCTATTAGGCTGGTCAGTTTAAGCACTCTTGATTCCATCTAACCGACTCTTGATTCGGTTTGATCAACCACTAGATCTAATTAAGCTACCCAAGTTCGAACCCAATTTTATGAATATGTCTTAGATCTAAAAATTTTTAATGTTAGATCTAATATATTTCATAATCTTAATTCTTAATTAAGTTTAGGGTTTATAAACAAAATATGTAAATAAAATTTTAGAGTTTCATGATCTAGGATTTTGTAGAAAATAAGTTTTTGATTTCTGATTAAGGACGAACACGCAGCACCCCTACACATCATAAGAACATCCCATCGAATGGGATGAGAGGGCTTTTAAATTTTTCTTTATTTTTATGACTGGACAGCCAAGGGAAATGCCTTAATCAAAAATATGATGAATCTACAAAACTAGTTAGATCTACATCATATATCACATATAAAAATTGATCTAACTTAAAAATATATTTTGCATACATCTCTTATATCATATCATGTATACTTTTATATTTAAATTATCTCATAAATATCTAAAAAATAAAATTTAAATTTAATCATATCAAATTAAATTTATTCAAGATAACTTTGTAGATCTATTCTACAACTAGTCTAAACAAGCATCAATCATATCTCATATGAATAAAATTAAATAAATTTATTTTTCTATTTTTTAGATCTAATTATAATATTTATAATATCAAAAAATAGTAATTAAATAGATTTAAAAATTATAATTAATTAAATTAAAATTATGATAATGTTAGACTACACGTAGAATAATTCTATTCCTAGTTTAATCATGCATCTCATACATCTTAGATCTAAATTATTTAATTTTAATTTTTTAATTTTAGATCTAATCACATCTTATGTGACATCTGAAATCATCTAATTATTAGATCAAAATTAAAATAAAATCAGATCTAATGAATTTTGCAAACCTGTCTCTGATATCAGTTGAAGGGAAAATCCTATTTCTTAGGTCAAGTTTGTTCAGATCTGATTGGATCAAGAGGGATATTTTAAAAATATTTTTTCTTAGATCTAAATTAGATATGAGACTCTTTAGATCTGATTTTATTGATCTAATAAAATAAAATAAAATTAAATTAAATCTAATTTAATCATACCTTTGTTATAGGTAATCCTATTATCCTATGATGATCTCGATGTTTGCCTGAGGTTCTGGATGTAGCCACGCAAGCGCTTGTCTTCTACCGGTATCCACTCAGATAGAATTTAGAGATCTTCTCCTTCTCAATCTATCCTCCAAAAATTAGATCTAGATCTGATCTTGAAGGTCTTCAAAATGACTTTTGAAGATCAACCATTGTCTCTTGCAGCAGTGCTGCCTTCTTCCTTTTCTGTCGTGTTTCTCTTGCTTGGATCGCACCAAACTCATGCCTAAAAACTCTTGGACATGGATAGAAGAGAGAGAACCTAAAGGTGGCATGGAGAGGGATGGAGAGAAGCCTTATGGCAAGGGCATAGGATAGAAAACTCTTTCTTCTAGGCACAGATAGGGTTTATATAGACTCTGCTGCGCCATACAGTGCCACATCATCCTGGCTAATTATGGCACTTTTGTACAATCAGATCTAAATTTGATTGATGGAATGACATTATCTAATCCAATCAGATTAGAGTTCCTCATAAACATCCTTAGGTGGCGCCAAGACTGGTCAAACAGGACTCTTAGGCACCACCTAAGTTGAAACCATGAAGTAACTGGAGTCCCATCTGTATGGGACTCCAGGCATGATCTTCATGGGGTGCACGCCTCCCTAGGTATGCACCTCCTTTCTTTCTACCTTTTAGCAGGGGGACAAAGCCTCATGTTCTCTCCTATGGGTACATAACATATGGGTAGATGTCTAAGTGTCAAAGGTCAACGTTAGACCTAAGTCAAAGGACAAGATTTAGCAGGTGATGGAAAATGGCAGGTGTTGCCTCAAATTTATCATATAAATTAAGATAATCTTTTTTTGACCTAAAGAAGCCCCAGTCAGACCAAGTAAAGGTTCCTGAGTGAGTCCAAACAAATTTGGCTCAGTCGAGACAAGCTTTAAAGATTGTTGAAGGAGAACATTAGGCTCAAGCGTGTGCTAGCATGATTTTCTTGAACCTAATTGAATCTTATTTAAATCAATTGAATTGGGTTAGTCCAATTGATTATATCCAAATCCAAACTCTTGTTTGTGTGATCTAGTTAGGTTCAGTTCTGTATGGTTATGGGATACGTCATGATCTCTATCATCGACATCATCGAAATACCTTCTGATGGATCAGAACTTTTCTGATTCAGACAGCTAGTATGAATCATTCTAATTGCTCCTAAAATCCACTAGTGACAACTAGTAGCATATGGTGGCAAGCCATCAAAACTAAAAATGAACCTCTTGGTGCAGTTACATGTGTGATTAAGTTCCTCTATCTTGAGCCCCGGTCGGATTAGGGTTAAGGTGATCTCGTCAAATCCTAATTTCCATCATATGAATTAATCATTTCATTCAAGTCTAATGTAAAAACCCTAATAGAAACTCTTTTTATTATTTCACTCTGCCATGGCCATGGGCTTATGGACTTGATTTTCATGATCATTATAGGACTGCTCCTCATCTATCGAGGTAGATTGATCCTCTATTGGTGCAATCCAATTCCTACAATGAACATGCTATAGCCAACATACACCTTAGAGTTCCGAATGGCTAGAAGACTGAGTTATGGTGTGGTCAAACTATAACACCCTCAAGATGAACTATCGATGCACCTCGGATCAAAAAACCTGACACACCACTATAACTTCGAGCCAGTTATCGGCGAGAAGGTAGACTTCCTCATGACTGCTCGAGGTGGTCACACTCAGTGCCCTCATTCTCTAACGAGTATCTGTACTGTCGCTTTGGTATTTATACACCGTAGACTCAAGACTCATCTATCCTAAAGAAGCGATCGTACACCAACCTTCTGGATCAATCACCATCCTCATGATGATCCTATGGTCGAGAGCATTTTATGAGTTAATAATGAAAATTCATATTTTAAATTTTCAACTCTTGATAATATGAACCATCATTATCATTAACTCAAGGGATGTATCACAGACACTTTCAAATACACATTATGATAGAACATAACCCATTTTATTATTTATAGTCAAAATTATAATTTTGCCCTTGGATATATATTACATGTGTCAGTCAATTTTGGCTTCTAGGGCATACATATCTAACATGGAGGAGTTCCCATGGGTTCGGAGGAGGTCTACTGGTGCCATCGTGGGCCGCTCCTTGGAGTGCGGGGGAGAAAGTCAGTCGGAGGTTGACGAGCATGTGGATGCATGGGAGGGAGGAGATCGGCCTGTCGTGGGTCATGCTTGGGGGTGCAGGGAGGAGATCGGCCGTGGCTGGGAGCGTGGCCTCGAAGGAGACCGACCAGATGGGCGATGGAAATGGGGGAGGTCGATCGGATGCATGCGAATGCATGGGAGAGGGGGGATTGGCCAGAGGGGCGCTAGCCGCTTCTCTCCCCCTCCTTCTTCTTCCTCTTTTGTGGGAGGAGGTTGGAGGGACCCGACAAGTCCGAGGGAGGCTGGAGGCACGACGGGAGCGGGGGAGGCATGCAGACGCACGATAGAAATGGACAAGGTTGGTCGGAGGTGCGATGGGAGCTGGCGTGGCCTACAAACACACGACAGGCACGGACGAGGTTGGCCGGGGGTGCGATAGGAGTGGATGAGGCTTGCAGACGTCAACCTTGCTCACCTTTCTTATTTCTTTTTCCTTTTTTTTTTGAGGATAGGGGACTGAACTTCCTTCTTCATCATCATCATCATCATCATCATCTTCTTCTTCTTCTTCTTCTTCTTTTTGAAGTCAGTGCTGCCCGGGATTGTGAGGGAGATTGGTGGAATGCATGCGCGAGAAGAACATCGACCAGTTTGGTCGCTTGGGCTAGGGAGAGGCTTGCGGATACCGTTCCCTCCCCTCTTTCTTCCTTCCAAAAGTCAAAATCTAAGCAAATTTGCCAATTACTTTGGGATGAGAAGAGCCAAATGCGATTGCATACAGTGAGAATTGGAGTAACATTAAAAGCATTTAGAATTTCGATGTTAAATACGACTGAGTGGGAAGCCACTTGAGATGATACGAGATGAAGCAAAATTAATAGCATGTAGAGTTCCGTTGATAAATCCAACTTGTGAGCAGTATGTAGCAATTAAACATCAGTCATCAATATGAATATACGATATTTGAAGAAGAGCCATAAAACTTCTAGTTAGTTGATGCGGATGATCCACTATCCAGATGGTGCACGATAGTAGTTGAGTTTTTGGATCTACATATCCCATTTAACAGAGCAACATATGAAAAGTATAAATAGTTGTAGTAGTCTCTAAGAAAATGGCACATCCCTTAGCTCGGAAAATATAGCTCTGATTTGATCCAAATAGGTAAAATTTGTAATCCATGGGAGTAACGAATAGAAATGATATCATAGTCTCGAATGAAGATGTGATAAATATAATAGTAGGATGCCAAAGTTACTGTCAACCTAGGAAATCCTCTCTTCATTCTCCTCTAATTTTTTATGGTACCCCTATATTTTTTCATCTCTCCTTGGATCTCAGTCTCTTCATTTCATTTTGGATTTCAGAGGTTGTTGTTATTTTTCCTAGCACATCGGAATGCAAATGAAGATCCCCCATCTAACACGTGGTTCTATCTAGAACTCAAGAGAGTGGACGAAAAATCAAGAATGTAGTATGACTAAAAATTTTGCATAATCATATTTCTTATCTGGATCCTATGACATCTTTGCTGCTTCAGATCATCCTTGTTATGATCTTCTTATTTGTCTGGATCCTTTCTCTGATTGAAATTTCTTCCTTATTTGGAGCCCCCTAGTTTGAGTCTGGATGGGACGTGTTGAAGATGGATGCTGAATCTCGTCAGCATTGGAGCAACGCGACGGAGCTCCTCTCGTTGGATGCTCATTTCTTTGCATAAACAGGCTCAAAGTCCCTTCCTCTAGCACCATCTATTGATGTAAAAATCTACCTCGGGGTTGAGTTGGCTGGGGTTGCATGATGGCGGCAAGTCGGCAATGATGGGATGGAGGCGCAACCATACCTGCAAGAGAAGTCCCAAATCAAAGTTGGCTCCGATGGGGATCCTCCGATGCTCAAGTTAGTTTTTTATTCAATAGAGAAAAGAAGATGAGCGTTTGGGAGAGAAGAATTACGTACCTTAGGATCCCTCTTTTTTTCTTTTTATAGAAGGGTCCGGAGTTTGTTAGGATGGTTGTAGGTTGTTAGTCGTGGAAGAATAGTGGATTGTTAGAGATATTTTGTTTGCCCACTAGAATATTCTCTGAAATCATGTCAGGAATTATCCCCTAATGGCATATGGGGAGAGTGAGTTGACAACCTAGAGCCAAGAGTAAAGATTTCAGCCTCTTGATGAGCTCAAGTTTGGCCTGACTCGGGACCTCATCTTCAACCCTTGAAGACCTTCAATTTAGCCAACATTGTGATTAGCTTCTATCTCTTAATGAACTCAAGTTTGGTCGAAAATAGGACCTCAGCCACAACCTTTTGAAGATCTTCAATTAGCCCTCATCATGATTTTGGCTTCTATCTCTTGATGAACTCATGTTCAGCCAAAAATATGACCTCAACCACAGCCTTTCGAAGACCTTCAATCAATCCTCATAGTGACTAGCTTCCATCTCTTGATGAACTCAAGTTTGGCCTGAGATAGGACATCGACCACAACATTCCGAAGACCTTCAATCATCTTTCATAGTGATCGGCTTTCGTCTCTTGATGAACTCAAGTTTGATCGAAAATAGGATCTCGATCACAGCATTCCGAACACCTTCAATTAGCTTTCATAGTGACTAGCTTCTATCTCTTGATGAACTCAAGTTTGATCAAAAATAGGACCTCGGTCACTGCATTCCAAAGACCTTCAATCACCCTCATTGTGATTTTGGCTTCTATCTCTTGATGAACTTAGATTCGATCGAAAATAGGTTCTTGGCCACAGCCTTTCGAAGATCTTCAATCAACCCTCATTATGATTTTGGCTTCTATCTCTTGATGAACTCAAGTTCGGTTGGAAATAGGACCTCGACTACAGTCTTCTGAAGACCTTCAATCAGTCCATTTATCATGTCTTCGATTGGCGTAAAAATCTATAAACTATCTAATCCCAAATGGATATATCATTCAAAGATTTGATTAATTTTTCAGAAAATATCTTTTTTCTCTTCTTAAGTGTCAATCAATTTAAAGCATAAACATATCAATCTTATAATTTGTCTCAAGGTATAATATCAAGAATATATTCATGCAAACTAGATTATATGCAAGGATATTTTCTTTTTTTATTAAAGATGAAGCAATAGAATACAAGAGGATAATGATCTATTTGATATCAATCATTGAAGTTTTAGATCGAGAAAGATGAATCAATTTAAATTCAGATCAAATTATCTTGATAAGTTAATTTGAATTGATATCAATAAATCATCTAAAATAAATCATAGAGAGATATTCTGTTTAAAATATTCTTCTCTTTTGCTAAAAAAATATAATAAAGTTCAAGACAAGAATGAGACTATTGATATCAAGTTTGAGAAATTTCTTAAGAAGAATCCTCTAGAGACCCAAAAAAAATCTTCTTTTATTTTAATAACTTTGAAAATAAAATCAAATAACAACATGATCTAAAATTCAAACCATTTTAAGAATTTTAAACTGTGATAAATCATTTTGAATTAATATCAACAAATCATCCAAGGTAAATTATAAATAGATCTTCTATTATTCTTTGAAAGATCATTTCACCTCTTTTTTTTTATGAAATACAAGGCAATTAAGTTTAGAAAAGATATGAACTTTTTGGTTTTATCTCAAATGATGTAACATCAAGAATATAGCTTTGCAAAATTAGATTTGAGATAAAGATATTCTTTTATTTTTGCTAAAAGATAAAGCATTGAAGTGTAAGACAAGGATGTGATGTTTGATAGAAATTATGAAAGTTTTGATAGTTAAGTATTATATTTATCAATGAGTTTCAAAATTATAAGAATGTATCAAAGTCAATTTGTTTGGAGTAAGAATATATCTCAAACTTCTTTTCACTCCAAATAGTTCTCAAAAATGATTTGATAATCAAATCAAAAGCATATAGATCAAATGAAATCATCATATTAAGGCTCAAAATAAGGTAAATAGAATTTTCAGTCAAAGCTAGATAATATCACTCCCCTTATTTTTCAAATCAAGCATATTAAACATGAATTTAACTATTAAATTTAGATTTTCTAAATTTTAAAGATATTTTTAGTTTCAAAGTTCTTTTCAAATAATTGATCATTTCTTCTTTAATAATTTCTCCCCCTGTGTTTTATAGTTAATGCCATAAATTGAGTTGTTTTGAAATTTTCTTTTTAAGTTGTCAACAAATGACCATGATACGTATATAAGTAAATATAACAAATGATCAAATTAATTGAAGGAAGAAACAAAATTGATGCTGAACATAAGAGTTTGATATTCATTGATTTCATAAAGGATATTTTCAAAAGGATGTCTACAAGAATGACAAACATCAAGATGATCAAAATGTATGACATCTATAGCTTACAATAATGGATTACTTGAGAGTACTAAAGTTCTAAGAAAATAAATCCTAGCATCCTAAGAAGAGTAGGTCGGTATATCTTTAAGAAGAAAGTTTAAGTTGACTAGATAGAGAGGGTAGTCTAGTATCTCCAAATAACTAACCTTAGTCATGCATATACTCCCTCGCTAAAGTAATAGCTTGAATCAATCACATTAACTCCTTTCTGACCAATGATTGTGCATCCATCAGATCTCATCTTATTTGCTGTGTCTATAAAGTAATCTTTTGAATTTTTGCACAAACAAAAAGAATGATTCTGATAAAATTCCTATCGATAAATGCACTTTCTCATCCAATATATCAAATAATCAATCTGAGCTCTCTGAATGATTGATCTATAGAGGTAGAGCTACTTTTGTCTAAACTACTGGATCCTCAATCCTGACATCTATTATAGCATGAGTGTAGGTATGCAAAGTGGAATCTTCTGAAGAATATGATGCACGACTAATATGAAAAAGATCCTATTGGTCATAGTAGTCCCATTTCTACACTCAACTGATTGGCATTAATATCCTTAATGCCCTCGACATTATCTCAAACTAACATAATGTTTAAATATATCACTACTTGAAAGTACTCCTAGCATGCATCTAATATTATCAACATTCATCTTAATCTGCATCCCTTTTACTTTGAAAATCAGACCTTCAACTCTCATTTTTATGCAATCATAAAATTCTCTTGCTGATCCAAGGTAGGTGGGCAAATTCAAGAAGCAGATAAATTTTTAGCCCATTAATAAATATCCTTAGTGTCTGAGCTAATCTTATATCATCCAATATAATATTGACTCTTCAAACTTCTGAGTCTAAATTTTCAATCCTAAATATGTTTCCAAAGAATTCTTGAACTGAGTTCAAATAGATCAAAAAAATTTGGAATTTCTTAGCCCAATTTCATAATTTTCTATACGATTAAAATTCTTTCTTGCTCTAGAAATTTAAGGATTATTTTGAAGCTTTGTCCTTCTTTCTTGTATGGGATATTGATTTGAAAACGTCCTAAATTTTTAAATTTCTGCATGGAACTTTCTCTTCCTTTTCTTAAAAAATATCAAGTAATTATAGATTTAGAAAAGGTATATATTTAATTTATTTCGAATGATATTATATCAAACATATAGCTGTGCAAAATTACATTTAAAACAAAGACATTTTTCTTTATTTTTCAAAAGATAAATCAATCAAATACATGGTAAATAGTATGCTATTTGATACCAATTACTTAAAACTAAAGTCCTTTTTAAAAGTTTAGGTTTAATAATAAATGATAACTTTCTTGAAACATCTTGCTTGATATCAACTTCAAAGGATTCAAGACAACTATTTCTCAAATTTAATTTTCAAAATCATTCAATCAGAACAAAGTATGAATATTCATAATTTTTTTTTTAAGATAGAAAAAGGAAATCAAATCAATAACCAAGAAAGATATTTAAATCAATTTGAAAAATAAAAAATTAATCAATTGGAAGGTTTTGATGATCAAATAGGATAAGATCAAATCAAGGAGAAACTAGATGAAGGCTTTATGTGTTCAATTCAACTAGGATGTTTTGAAATCCTTAGGAGTTAACCTAAGATACAATTCAAATTAATACTTCAAGTACTTGATCTTGGATTAATTAAATATCTTATTTTTAACTACTTAAGTCATGCACTTTTTAGGAGAATCTCAATATCTAAGCATTTTATGGGAGAATGTCAAAAATTAGTTTCTCTTATTAGTTTAGCAATTTAAACATTCATATCCAATAAGCATCTTTTAATTTAAATTAATTAATTATAAAATTAATATGGAGAGACTTAAAATATTATGCTAAATTTTAAAATAAACTATTTCATCCATAGCATGATATATACAGGAGAGCATATTAACTTAGAAAACCAAAACATTCAAATCATTGCAAGCATCGAAATCAATTATACTTATCAAACATGAAACAAATCATTCAAACTTTTAATTCATAGAGTATGATCATTATAAGCAATAATAAATCATCAAAGTCAATCAAACATACTAAATAATTTTGCTAATTAATAATCAAAATATATTTACTAAGCAATGATAGCATGATGTGAGAGAAGTTTAGATTTTACCAAAACATCATCACCCATCTAATTTTATTTTCAAGGCATGCATCAAAATATTTTTCTCTTTTTATTTCATTGGATCCTTAGTGTACCCGCAAAAATCACTTTCTAGATTTTGGTACCCAAGCTATCTTGGGTCCATTGAGGTTAGAGCACATGGTTCCTTTTTAAATCCAAATTTATTTAACTAAAGTATGATCAATTTTCTTAATATTATATTCAAAAATTTTATGGCCTACTTTGTTGTATTTAAAGCAAACTGTAGAATGATTTTCAGAATAAGCTCTGCTAAACATGTTATTTACAAATTTCTATTTTCTTAATGAATTATAGTCAATTCTAACTTTATCGAAAATAGCTTTTTGATTGATCAAAATAGATTGAAGCTTTTGAGAGCCAATTGTAACGTTGTTAAGCATAGGCTTCAATCTTTCAATCTCTTTTCTTAGTTTTGAGTTCTCTTCCATAAGGGATTTTTTAGAATTTGAATGATTTCTTTTTTTAGCAAATGAATTCTTTTCTTTCATGAAATCATCTTTTTTAATTAAGAGTTTATTCTTTTCATTAACTAAAGATTTTTTGGATTTGAAAAGTTCTTCCTTTTTTTTAGCTAAAGCATTATTTTCTTTCATAATATTTCTTTTTAATTAATAATTTACTCTTTTCATTGGCTAAGAGAAGATTTAACTTTTTGAATTCTTTATTTTTTAGCCTTAATTTTTCAAAATCATCCATTAATTTATTAAAGGCTTCATATAATTCATCAAATGTAAAATCGAAAGAATTTTCAGGATTTACCTCATTTGCATTAGCCATGAGGCAATGATTGGCGATACCTTCTTCCTCTTCCTTATTTTTTTTTCTATGCCTTGCTCCCCCTTAATCAAAACATTCTTTTTCCTTTGTCTTTTCTTCTTTTTTTTCTTTCCATCCTCATGAGCCATGAGGCATAGATTGGGGTGAGCTTCCTTAACTTCTTGGAAGCTTGGTTCTTCTTCTTGATTTGTTCTTCCATAAATCATTTCTAATTTTTTCCATACTTGATTCATTGAAATACATGAAGAAATTATATTAAATATACTTAAATCCAAAGCGCAATAAAGTATATTCATGGCTTTAGCATTTAGTTGGATTGTTTCTTTATCAACAATCAACGCATTGTGTGTGTGTTAGCCATTGATAATAATATTTCATAAGTTATAATCATGTGCTTTTATGAATATTTTTATCCTAGCTTCCCAATAAGTATAATTTGAGCCATCAAATAGTGGGGGTCGATTAATGGAATGGCCTTCATTAAATAGAGCTTCCATTTTGGGTTGCCAAGATCTTTTGCCTTTTGATCGCTAGGTCAACAAATAAATATTAGAACACCTACTCTGATACCACTTGTTGTCTAAGTATGGCTATCCAAGAGGGAGGGATGAATTGGGTTTCTAAAAAGTTTGGCCAATTTAAACTCTAATGCTAATATATGCTTCTAATTAAAAGAAACTTGAATGCTTTATGGTGAATAAGCAATGTATGGCAGCAAAATTAAAAGAAACTAATTAATACAAATATGTAAAGCAAATAAAGCAAAAGAACAATCAAGCACATAAGGACTTTATAGTGTATTGGTGCAACCCCGCACCTACGTCCACCCTCCAAGCTCTCCATGGGAATTTTACTATAATCCTAGATGACAGTGCATTTGTTTTGACCTGGGATCACAAACAAATTCAGTTAATTTTGTCAGGCTCACCAACCACAATCCTACACCGATAGTTTTTCGGGTTTACTATCAATCCAGTTGGTTTTAACCTAGGAGCACCAACTACAACCTTTACACCATACAATTTTTGGCTTGGACCAACCTACACCCTAAGTTTCTTTCTCTAAAAAAACTTGTAAAAAAACAAAGATACAAATATAAAAATTCAGCACAAGAACAAAAAACAAAAAGAAACTCTTTTGAAGCTTGATCGAGAGGCTGAAAGATGGCTCTTGAAGCTTAGTATTCTCTTCTTTGAAGGTTGAGAGGAAAATTGAATGAATAAGGATGATCACATTTTAAAGCTCTCTAAATTTGATGTATAAGATCCTCTCTTTTCTCTCTTTTTCTTTTGATATTTAATGAACCTCACTATTTTAATGATATCTACTTTCAATCCACTTAATCTTCTTTCCCAAATGTTTCTCTAGCCTTTTATACTCTTTGTGATGGCTAGAGAAGGAGTTTTGGCCATTGGAAGGGCTGAAATAGTCATTGGAGTAAAAAACTAATCGTTACAAAAAGCTGCAGAAATTAGTTATTACGATCATTGGGTCGGCTTAGTTTTTGATTGGGTCAGCTCAGTCCTAACTAGGTCGGCTTAGTTTATAGCTGGGTTGGCTCAGTCCCCTGGTTCTTGAAAAAAATTGGCTTTTTGCACTTTCTATCTTTTACTTCCACTAAGACTAGGTTGGCTTAATCTCAGACTGGGTCGGCCCAGTTTGCATTCCAAGCATGCTGAGCAGTCCATTTTGAAAGAAAATGACCTAGGGGTCGTCCCTTGGGTTGACCCTTTTGCTAAAATTTGATTTTCTTTCAATTTATGCATCCAAAATTTATGGGACTGCTTTCAAAAGATCTAAAATCTTCTAAGCTTGTTCTTGAGGCTTCCAAAATAGATTTTCTTCAACTTTATAAAATTATAATTTTATTCTTTTTCAAGGATGTTTATCGATTCAAATTTTTTGAAGCTCTTGACTTGATGATTTTTGTGTGGATCATTTCTTAGATTAATTTTTTCAATTTGAACACTTGAAAAGATCTACATATATTCTTGAAATATATGATTAGTATTATTTATACTCAATATTTTAAAATTATCAAAATCAATCAGTGGGTCAACAGATCAAGATAGAATTGACCACTCTAAGAGTTGGAGAAAAATGCACCACTGTATTTCAATGTAGCAAAATCTTGGCCAGGGTAATCCATGAGATAGACTTCGTATTTTGAAATACAATGTAGATGACCTAATTAGGATTAACAGTTAAACTCTGAGGTGTCCTATGAGCATTTAGGTCAAGGGGATGAATTATATGGAACCTATATCCACATGGGTTCTAAGGATGTTGTTCTACATATTCGACCTATCCGATCGTCGAGTACCATTGCTAGATGATCATTTTGATTGATATAAAAAATTATTTCTATACTACTGGCTTAGATTCGAGCCTATGGAATCATACACATAAGAGATCTCAATTTGATCAGATGGTTGATCGACGATTGAGAATCATTCTAGGGTTAAACAATTAATATGATTAATATTTAACCTAGTACAAGTATTGCTGGAGGATCGATTAGCAATTAGATTGCTAATTGACTTAATTTGATTAATCTAGAGAGATGAGATTAAGTTTAATTAAATATAATTTAATTATATTTGGTTTAGGCTTGATTGGATCAAGTCCAATTGATTTATTGGATAAGCCAATTACAAGAAAAAATAAGTCCTAGTTCAATTAGGGCTTGTATGAATCCAATCTCTAATTTGATTAGAAATTAAATTAAAATTAAATATAATTTAATTTGATTTAATAAAATTATTAGTTGGACTAAGACCTATTCTATTTGGGTTGAATTAAATCTAATTTATTTTGGTTCAAAGATGAAGTTTGACTAAGTCAAATTGGAAGTCCTAGTATGACTAGGACTTTCCTTTCCATGCATCACCCTAATTCTCAATGCGCATGCCAATTTCCCTTGGAGTTTTGCATGAAAACTTCTCTCTTCTAGGCCTTCATGTGTGCCCCCTTGCTCTCCTTTTCTTTCTTACATGGTAAGTTGTTGTGGACCAAGTCAATGTAGTGAATTAGTTTTGATTTCAAATTCTTTGTGATAGAGTTTTAGGAAATCAAAACTCTTCCTTTTGTGCCGCCAACCCACCCAGATATTTTTTAGGATTTTCTTGGGATATTATAGAGTTTTTGTGTGACAATTGGTGGTGGTCTATGGCTAGGAAAAAGGAGGGGGTGCCCAAGCATTGGGCGCCCCATATTTTGCCTTGTTTGGACATATCTTGTTAGGTTTTTGACCTAGACAAGAACACTATGCTAACTCTTTATATAAGAGGACTTAAGGCTTAATTTTTTAGAGATTATTCATCTGAGAGTAGGCTATTGTGTTAGAATTTATGGTGCTCTCAAGCCTTAGGAGGCCATAGGAAGAATCAGAATGTTAGCTCTAGGAGACTAGGATGGGTGTGAGTTTTAGGACTAGGACAGGAGTTGTCCTAGGATGGAGGTGGTCTATAGCTCTCCATAGGCTTGAGATCTAGGTGTTCAGGACCTTGAGGAGCTTGGGTGATGCTCCGAAGATCTGAAACACAAGATGGAGTAAAAGGCAAAAGCTAAGAGAAGAATCAACCAAGATAAGGGGTTGACACACAAGCAGGCTGGCTCGGATATGCAGTCAAGCTAGCACAGGCTAAGCTCGAGCTGGCTCAAGGCATAGTCAAGCTGGTTGTCTCAAGCAGACAAAAGATAAGATTCAGACAAGACATAGTCGAGCTAGCTCGATGGTGGCATATAGAATAGGATGGGTTTTCTATTTGATCTTGGATTGGTACTAATCCAAGAGGTCTTAAGCCTTGGTTTATAAGGTCTTAAGGTGGCTAACACATGTATGGGTCAGATTTAGATCCAAGGGATGGAAGCATGAGAGATATTGGTGTACATGGGCTCGATGAGTGCTTTCATGTATTGGGTTAGCCTGGAGAGTTCTTGGTCGCACCTAATATCTATGTATTTAAAGTGCTTTCATGTATTGGGTTAGCTAGAAAAATTTTTGGTCGGGTCTAATATCTATGTATAAATACATAGGGTGTATTAGTATTTCATAACGTGTAGTGAATATAGATCTTTTCTTCCTCAATCACTCTTCTTTCTTCTCTCTAGTGTTGCTGCCTCAAGATTCTTAAAGAAGCCCTAGAGAGAGGGGGCACCTCTGTTAGACCTAATGAGGGAGGTGTCCTAGCACAGATCTAGGTGGTGGACTGGTAGTTTACTGCCCCTAAAGAATGCTATAGGTCTCCTTAGGTCCATGCAAAAGATCTTGGGTTTTCGCAATAGATGGTGTCAGAGTGGTGCTGATTGTTACAATACTTGATATCAAAGCCTGATGGTGCGTGAAAGCAAAGAAGTCATACAGGAAGAAATCTAAATTCTGCACAAGTATTCCAAGATATGTCTCAGATCTACCTTTGTTATTGCTATGGTTTGGCTAACCGAAAGCAATAGGTTGAAGATGGAGGCTGAGAGGATTAATGGGAAGGATTTTTTTTCTCGAGGTGGAAGGTTTGGGTGCATGATTTTCTGATCGATCTTGCTTGGAAAGATTGAGATATATGATGGGTTACTGGGTTCTCTAGGAGGATGGGTAGTATGGGACTGTTTGATGGTTGAAGAGAGGTTTTCCAAGGGGTAATGGTCAAAGAAAAGATTGAAAAAGTGGCTATACATCCTTTGATGGCAGAAAGGTAGGGAAGTAGTCGGCGATGCATTCAACGGTTCCATTAAAGCAGGGATTTATGAAGCCTTGGGGATGATGGAGATGGATGATCCATGGAAGTCTAGTAGGTTAGGACTAGATGGCTGTAGAATGGTGTAGAGACTAGGCAAGGAGCACTGGAGTGCTACAGTAGCACTTTTCTGGAGGCACAGTACTGATAGAGACTTAGCGGTGTAGTAGTTGAGGAAGGTATCTCAGTAAAGAATGTCAGAAGGCATCTTAGGGAGACTGGGAGCAGGTCTCAGGGAAAGCCAAAAAATCTCTAGGAGCGCCAAGAGCATTAAGTAGCCGAGAGTATCCTAGATCAGGTTTCTTTTATAGGAGCACCAAGAAGAGTTGCGGTTAAGGTGGAGGATAGTTTGCGTACAGCAAGAGAGGACCTGGATACATATGAGGAGGTGGTGTCGAGACGAGGCAGAGAGTGCTGGAGTGCTGCAGTAGTGATAAGTATCATAAATTTATTAATAAAAATATTTATTTATTAATTAATTTATATTTATTTTTAAAAATTAATATTTTTATTAATTTAATATAAAAAATAATTCATCAATAAAAAGAGCTCATTTTTTTAATCATAATAAAATAAATTTGGAGCAAATCGAAGCTAAAATGAATCCAATATGAATTTTAAAAAAATAAAAGGAAAAATAATAAATAAAATAAAAATTGAATCGACTCAATCGGCATGCTCAGCCCAGCCATAGAAAATGGCACGTCCTAGCTTAGCCGGCGCGCCAGCAAGTTGGCCCAACCAGAGAAGACAACCCGCTAGTCCAAAGCCCATGCATACCACTAGCCCGCCAAGCCTAATTCCCCTATAGCACTAATGTCACCATGACGTCAGCAGACTACGTGGTCTATAGTAGAGCGTGCGCTAGCTTAGCACTAGACAACCAATCAGAGGATGCCACGCAGTGGACCAAGACCCTTAAGGGGTTTATAGAAAATTCAACATGGTGTTAGGGGTAGTTTTGTAATTTCATCGACCAAGGTAGGTGTTGATTGGTTAAGGTCTATGACACACCTAGTCCATGCAGTCCATAGCTATAGTAATGGCATAATTGGATGATAGCGGTGGATCCCGATCAAGATAGGATGGCTATGATTTCTTCCAGATTTGATTTAGTTTCTAGATCCCGCCAGGCGATGATTCGACAGCAGCGCTCACTCCAGACGCAATCCAATGATCGAAAAAACTCTCGGTGGTGATCCAAATACCTAGGCTTCAATCCAACATCTCAATTTTCTCCATCAAGCATGATCCAATGGCTAAAATCTATTCTGACTTGATTTGTGCTGATTGATGTCTATGTTTGGTATTTTTTGAAGCATTGGATCACCATCTTATGGCCAGAACACATAAGGACTCCATAGAACCTCTAATCTAATGATTTTTTATTGTTTTCTTTAACAAATATGGATCTATACCAAGTGTTTAGTCCCATACTGCCTGATAAAAGAAGTATTAGCCCTCCAACAGCTACTTAAAGAACCCAGGATCCTAGAGTTGAGACATCTGATTCAAGAGAAGCTACGGTAAAGAATGGGAGTCAAGCTTTAGCTGAAGGTTGCTTCGAGATAGATGGTGCCGAGACGAAGAGCCAGATTTCTACGCTATCTTCACGCCGCTGCTGATCTAAAGATTAAGGATTTTTATTTTTATTTCTTTTTCTTTTCTTTTCAATTACTCTATTTGAATTCTGAGTTTCAATTTTAATATAAAATTTAATTTATTACTCTTTTAACTTTTATTCTTTAATTTCCTACTTTTTAAATTTTGTTATTTTATTTTAATTACTTTTTAATTTCTTGCAAGTAGATGCTAAGATCTAAATAGTAGATCTTAGTACCGAGTTTTTTTTTGTATTATTTAATTTTTGTAACTTTATTTTCCAACTTAAATTTTAATTTCAAACTCCTTTTCTTTTCATTTCATAAAAAAATCAAAGATTTTAAAATAAAATCACTACCTTCCTATGGATTCGATTCGACTCGCTATTATCTATGCACTTTAAATTATTTTTAAAAAAAATTAAAATTAAATCGATAAATATAATATCTTAACGATAACATCATGCTCTTATCAAGTTTTTGACATCATTATCGGAGAGATATATAAAAAAAATTAAATTTTTTAATTTTTTTGATTTTTTTTATTACTATTTTTTAATTTTTTTATTATTTTGTAGATAGAAAATGAAAAATAAGAAACAAAAAGAACAAAAAGATTAGAGCAAGGAGGAAACTTTCAGTCCTATTTAGTGAGATCAATCCTAAATGCTAAATTTTTTTTATTATTATTTTCTTTATTTTTAAATTAATTAAAAATTGACCACTTAAATCTAATTAAAAATCTCATGATAAGAGTAGAAATTCTAATTGCTCAGAGCATGCATGATATTAGTTTTATTTTTATTTTTTTTGATGTTACTAGAAGCAAGGTAAGCTTCTCAAAATTTAATTAGTTACACGTATCTAGTTTTAATTGCATAGAACCCCTTGCTTGAAAAAACTTTTGGTACATATTCATATTAAATCAAATTAAGGGCACAACCTAATTAATCAAGATAAGGTAGGGATTTGATCACCTTCCTTGGCCCAAAAGCAATCAACCAGCATCCATCATTAACCTAAGCCTCTAAATTAAAATCAATTAGACATCGGTCCTAGGAATTCGAGCTCAATAGGACAAGAAATCCTAAGAGTTAAACTGGGTTAGAGTTAGTCAACTTAAATGGTGTCTAAAAAAGTGATTCAGGGATCACATCCCGAAGGAAGGTGGTTTATAACTGGTTCTATTACCTTATCTAGCCAAGCACAATTGGTGTCTAAGGCAAACAATGGGGGGGCATCCACCAACCTTACATTTACCTGGTTAGTTGATTGGTTGATTCTCTACTTGGAGGGCTTGAAGGTGATCTTGACAGTTAGGAGCTATCTAGATCTAGGATAACCCTTAGTCAAGATTGCTTGTCTAACTTGTTTGCTAATTAACATTAAATATAAATACCATTAATTCTTCTCTATTATCTCTAGATTGAGGACTTCTTAGGACTCTTCTTTAGAACTCTCTTCCTTCTCTTTTCTTTTCTCTAAAATAATAATAATAAAATAATAATAAAATATTTATAAAAAAATTTAATTATATATTAAGATTGCACTAGTACATGCATGATAGAAGATCGCTATTACCTGACCTAGTTAAACCAAATTTCAAAATTGAATGATTGATTCATATAAAATTTGAAAATCAAATGGCTGGAAATAATAGAGAACCACCTAGGCAGATGAAGGAATACTTTATTTCTTCTATCTATAATCCATCGACTTGTATCCAATTACCAGATATCCCTGCTAGCTTTTATGAAATCAAATCCACCACAATCTAGATGCTCCCATCTTTCTATGGGAACAACAACGAAGATCCTCACAAGCATCTAGATGAATTCTTAGAAATCTGCTCTACAACAAAAATCTAGAATTTTTTTGATGACGCCTTTAGACTGACCTTGTTCCCTTCTCATTAAAAGATAAAGCAAAGTACTGGCTTGGCATAATAGAAAAATCAATTCAAACATGGGCAAAGATGCAACATGAATTTCTTAAGAAATTTTATCCCATAGGTCAAACCAACACTGTGAAGCAAGCAATCACTAGATTTGCTTAGCTTCCAGGTGAACAAATTCATAAATCATGGGAACGACTTAAGGAACTTCTTGAAAAATACCCACACCATGGTCTAAGTGGCAAATTATTCAAGCTTTTTATGAATATTTAGGAGAACAATATAGGCAAATGGTAGATGCATCCAATGGAGGTGCATTTATGAGCAAAAGTGAGGATTAGGCCTATACCTTATTTGAAACACTAAGTAAAAATTTGATTAACCATGCTTCATTATCCTCTTATGAAAGATCAATTTCTCATCAAAAATTGATAGGAATGTATGAAATCAAACATCCAGAACCAAGTTCTATGACTGACCTGAAACTAGTAAATAAAGTCGACCTTCTTGCCCAAAAATTAGATCAATTCTTAAATCTAAGTCAATAAACTCCTGTACAATACACACCACCTTTCAATTATCAGTAGATTTATTCTATTTATGCTAGCCCAACCCATAATGTGAGTGAATATCCCATGGCTGCATAATTCCCATCCTTCATCCAAGAACAAGTTCAAGCTGCTCAAGGTTACTCCAAATCGGTTAATGAACCATTTTCAAACACATAATCTAGGCTGGAGAAACTACCCTAATTTTTCTTGAAAATCACAATAGACTTAGGCTCATATCCAAACTCCACTAATGTAAAATTATCAGAATAGACCCCAATATTAGAACTATGCCTATAATAGAGGTCAGCCTAATCAGCCTTCCCACCACATTATAATCAGCCCTCATATCCATCTCTTCAACAGACCAATCTAGCCGACAATTGATTTAAGCAGCTATAATAATTAATCCTATCTCAACAATAATTGATTTTAAATCAACAGCAATCCATTGCTAGGTTAGAAGTTCAAATAGGATAATTAGCTAAGTCTAGTATGAGCAGAGAACTAGGTCAATTACCAAGCCAACCGATTGCCAATCCTAAAAACAACCCAATCAATATCCATCAACCATCTAGATTCAATCATCAACCCATCATTCCACCTAAGAATCCTCAATTAGAGAGCACCAAAGCAATTTTTAAACTTCGAAGTGGTAGGATTCTTAAGGACCCATACTAGGACAAATGATAGAGGCTAGTACTGATGCTAGCCAAGAAGATAATTTAGAAGAAGAGATTAGTACTGATGCTAACCACATAGAAGAACCTGAGCCTAGAACTAGTACTGATACTAGTTCTAATGAGATTGATAAAAGAAAGAGGAGAATAGATGAGTTACCCAAGACATATAAACCCAAAGTCCCATTCTCTTAAGCCTTAGAAGCAAGCTCTTCCCATAAAAAGCAAGAAGCATGTAATAAGGAGTTAATGGAACTATTTAAACAAGTACATTTTAATTTACCCCTCCTCGATGCAATTTGGCATGTTTCGGCCTATGCTAAATTTGTCAAAGAACTTTGTACTCAAAAGCGTGAGCCACGAACTAAAAGAATTATGTTGTCTGAAGATATAACTATAGTCCTATTAGACCCATTGCCTTAGAAAATGAAAGACCCAGGTGCTCCATTAATTTCATGTATTGTAGGAGGCATAACCTTTAATCGAGCATTATTAGACTTAGGAGCTAGTGTGAATCTACTTCTGACCTTGGTTTATGAAAAAATTAGGATAGGAGAACTTAAACTGTCATTAGTTATTTTGCAATTAGTCGATAGATCTGTAAGAACATCATGTGGTTTAACTGAGAATATTTTAGTTAGAGTAGATAAATGTTATTTTTCAGTAGACATTCTCTACTTGATATGGAACCATCCCAAGAGTTGAACAAAAATTCCTTAATTCTAGGTCGTCCATTCCTAGATACTGCCAATGCCAATATCAATTGTAAGATAGGAGCCATGGATATTTCTTTTAGGGATCAAAAGATAAGAATAAATATTTTAATGCTTTTAAGTACACTCAAGAGGAGGAAGACTACTTTGTAATTGATCAAATAGATGAGATAGTTGAATCTAATTCCTCTTAGATTTACTTAAGAATTATCTTTTGAATAAGCTTGTCAAAGAAATTCTAAATCAGGAGGTGAATGTCTTGCTTGATTCACCTCATCCATCACATACATTATCTTGATCAATGAAAACTGAGCCCTTACCTGAGCAAAAAATTAAACTATTACGTCCTTCAATTCAGGCCCCACCATAACTTGAATTAAAATCTTTACTTGAATCACTTAAGTATGTATTTCTAGGATCAGAGAAAACTCTACCAGTAATCATTGCTTCTGATCTAACTCCCGAATAGGAAGACCAAGTAGTAGATATTTTGAAAATATATAAGTAGGCCATAGGTTGGACCATCGTTGATTTAAAAGGCATTAGTCCATCAATATGTATGCACCTTATTTATACTGAAGATAATGCTAAACCAACTCGAGAAATGCAAAGACGGCTCAACCCTAACACGCAAGAAGTAGTCATGAAGGAGGTAATTAAATGGTTAAATGTGGGTATTATTTATCCTATTTTTGATAGCCATTAGGTGAGTCCTACACAAGTTGTTCCAATAAAGTCTGGACTCACAGTTGTCTGCATTGACCATGGAGACCTAGTACCAACACAATTTTTCATTGGATGGCGTGTCTGTATAAATTATAGAAAACTCAATACAGTCATCCAAAATGATCACTTCCAGTTATCCATTTTTGATCAAATCCTGGAGAGACTAGCTGGCCAACAATATTTTTATTTTTTAGATAGATACTCAAGATATAATCAGATAGCAATCTATCTAGAAGATCAAGAAAAGACCACCATCACATGTCCCTATGGAACTTTTGCTTTCCGTATAATGCCTTTTGGATTGTGTAATGCACCTACGACCTTTCAAAGGTGCATGATGTCAATATTTTTGAACATGATAGAAGATTTTTTAAAAATATTTATGGATAATTTTTCAATCTTTGGAGAATCTTTTGAGAGTTGCCTCAATAATTTGAAAAAATTATTGCAACAATATATTGAGTCTAATTTAGTTTTAAGCTGGGAAAAGAGCCACTTCATGGTTGAACAAGGAATTGGGTTAGGATATATAGTGTCTAAGAGAGGGATTGAGGTTGATAAAGTAAGAGTTGACCTAATTTCTAAACTACCTCCACCCACTTCTATCAAACAAATTTGATTCTTTCTTAGCCATGTAGGATTCTATCGTCGGTTCATCAATGACTTTTCTAAGATATCTTATCCATTGTATAATCTACTTACTAAGGATGTTCCTTTTAACCTTGATGAAGAGTGTCTTAAAGCTTATGAATTTTTGAGGAAAGCTGTGACCAAAGCTCCAATCATTCAGCCTCCAAACTGGTCACTATCTTTTGAAATTATGTGTGATACTTTAGATTTTGCCATAGGAGTTGTCTTGGGCCAAAGGATAAACAAATTTTCCATAGTGAGCTATTATGCTAGTAGAATTCTGAATAAAATATAAATGAGTTATACTACAACTAAAAAAGAGTTGCTATAGTGTTTTCCCTAAAAAAATTTAGATCATACCTGTTAGGATCAAAACTCAATGTATATTCAGATCATTCAGCTTTGAGATACCTACTCTCAAAGAAAGATACTAAACCATGACTGATTAGATAGATTTTATTGCTAAAAGAATTTGATATAGAAATTCAAGATAAGAAGAAATCTGAAAATATGATAGCAGACCATCTATTTAAGATCCTAGTTGAAGATAGTGAACCTGCATCAATCGAAGAATCTTTTTCAGATGAGCAATTGTTAGCAGTTTCACATGCAAAGGCCTCTTGATTTATAGATATTGTAAATTACTTAGTTATAGGGTAAATTCCCTATAGTTGGTCTAAGAATGAAAAGGATCGATTCTTTATTCAAATTAAATACTATTTTTGGGAAGATCCTAAACTTTTTAGAATTTATATCGACTAGATCAGTCATAGATGTGTTCTTGAGTCTGAACAGCTAAGTATCTTATAATTTTATCATACTCTTGCTTGCGAAGGATATTTTTTTGAAAAAAAAACTATGGCCAAAGTATTGCAAAGTGGATTTTACTGGTCTACACTATTTAAGGATATCTATATTTTTTAGTCAGGAATGCCTAAGTGTCAAGCCTTAGAAAACATTTCAAAGAAAGACATGATGCATTTGAACCCCATCTTGGTAGTTGAAATTTTTGATGTTTGGGGAATTGATTTCATGGGATCTTTTTCACCATCTAAAGGTTTTGAATATATTTTGGTGGCCATTGATTATGTTTCTAAATGGATTGAAGCAATGGCAACACGAACAATGATCATAAAGTAGTCTTAAAATTTATTTCAAAGAATATCTTTTTTAGGTTCGGATTTTCATGTGCTATCATTAGCGATGGAGGTACCCACTTTACTAACTATCAATTTCAAACACTATTACAAAAATATGGGATGATACATAAGATAGATATACCATATCATTTGCAAATAAGTGGCCAAGTAAAAGTATCTAATAAGAAGATTAAGAAAATCTTACAAAAGACTATTACCCCTGATCGAAAAGATTGGTCAGATCGATTAGATGATGCATTATGGGCCTATAGGATAGCTTATAAAATCCCTATTGGAATGTGTCACTATAGATTGATCTATGAAAAAGCATGTCACCTTCCGATAGAACTTGAACATAAAGTATATTGGGCAATAAAGTAATTAAATTTTAATCTAAATCAAGCTGGTTTCAACTGGATGCTATAATTGATTGAATTAGATGAATTAAGGTGAGAAGCTTATGAAAATTCAAAAATCTACAAAGAGAAAATGAAATCTTTTCATGATAAACATATTTCGAGAAAAATTTTTGAGTCAAATCAACAAGTCTGATTATTTAACTCAAGGGTCCGATTGTTTTCTATAAAGTTAAAATCTAGATGGGATGGACCTTATAAGTCAATCAAGTATTCCCACATGGTGTAATTAAACTCTATGATCCTAAATCTAAGAATTTCTTTAAGGTAAATGGTCAAAGGCTTAAACCATATATTGAAGGGATATCATTAAACCGAACTATTGATCAAATAATATTAACAGACCCATAATGAATTGAGCTGCATTATGTCTGGCTGAAGATAATAAACTTAGCACTTATTCGGAGGTAACCTAATATTTCTTGAATCTAATTTATTTTTAGTTTATTATTTTAGGTTAAGTAGCTAGGCTGAAGCAGAATCAAAGCTTCATGAACCATGCTGGACAAATAATAAAATTTTTATTGCATCCTTCCATTTTTTCTTCTCCATTGAGGATAATGTCGATTAAGTTGAAATGTAGAAAAATAAAATTAAAAATATATAATAAATAAATAATATATATAATTAAAATTTTTTTAAAAATTTATTTTAAAAAATAAATTAAGAATATATATATATTTTTGAATAAATCATATTTTAGGAAAAAAATCTTAAGCAAAATAGATTAAAAAAAAATAATAAAGTTAGAAAGTATTTGCTAATGACTGTAGTGAGTTAAAAAGTAGATTAGTTGGTCAGATTTTTAGTAACCTACTTGAGTCATTTAAAGGCTATCGGCATTTCAAATTGCACATGCACACTAACGAGGTAAAGTAAGTATTGATTATAAGATCAATTGAGGATTCAATTATCATTAAAAATTAATAATTAATATATATCTCAATTAAAAAATTTAAATTTAAGAAAAGAACTGCTAGCCTAAAATTAACATTTCACATAAAAGAAAAGGAATTAAAAAATTTATATTTGTGTATGTAATTAAATTTATCTTGCAAAAGATTGTGGAAGCTATTTCAGTGTAAATTATGGTAATTTATTATTTTGAGTTTTAAAAATTTCTAAGTTTGAGAGCTAGCACCCATAAGGAGGACTATATAAAAGATATATTTTCATGGAACAAAAAGTCTAGGTAATTGATCTTTAGGAGTCGGTAAGTTGCAAAATGATTTTTAATGAATTGGGAAGATCCTTTAACTTATTCATTCAGAAGTAAGAAAGTTATAAAAGTTTTAGATTTGGGAAATTTGAACTAAAACCCAAGTTTTGGCATCAGATTCTTGAGGATTTTGATTTTTGTGATATTTTTATTTAATCCAAATACGAGGATGTTTCTTATTTATATTTATATTTCAAAGTTAATAAACTTTAAAAAAAAATGTAAATAAGCTGAGAATTGAGGAAAGTTGTGAATAGAGACTAAAGAGTTAATTTTTGAAATCCTAAAGTCTGAGCTGATCCGAAGTGAAACCAAGCTGGCCCGAGTCTTAGGCAAAAGAAGTGAGTGTTCTATTTTTCTAAGAGAGCCAGCTTGATTCACATTCAAGCTGACTTAGCTAATATTTGAGTTGACCCAATTTGGAGCCGAGCCAGCTCGATTAGTAGAAAATTCTAGAAGCGAGTTTCGTCGAGAATGTTCTAAGTTATGAACTTAAAATAATTTTTCCTGAGATGACTTAGCAGCTTGGTTGTATAAATAAATAGCAGGAAATTCATCTGAATAACACCTGTTAGGCAACAAATTGGGTGGATTTTTGTTGGATGACACGTAGTAAGGTTCTTCCTAGTTTATTCTTTTTTCAAAAATAAAAGCCATCAGTTCCTGTTATGGTTGCTCTGAGTTCTAAAGTTAAGTAGGGAAGAAAGGAAAGGGAAGAGAGCTAGAGAAGGAAGGTTCTTTAATAATAAATCAAGGGAAATTCTATCAGAAGAGAAATGAGTTCATTGTAAATTGATGGGAAGAAAGAAAGGTTGTTATTGTTAGAAAAAGAGAAAAGCTGGTTTTGTAGCAGTAGAATTAAGCCCGCTGAGGTAAGAATTTTAGTCTCCAAGCTAGATTTAAATTAAAACTTCAATCTTTACTACTAGATGGGGGAGCTTAGTAAATCAAAATCTATGATTAGCGGCTTGAATTATAAATCTATTTAGAATATTTTAGTAAATATACTAAAATTATGATAACTAGATTTTGAAACAGATGATGGACTAAACATGAGTTGATTTATTAAAAATCCTTAGGTTAGTGTTGAGAATTACCTAACCCTAGAAAGATAAAAATAGATTGATTTAATCATCAAACTATGTTAAAAATTCTAGTTAACCTTAAGCAAGGTAAGCAACATGGAACAAAAATGAAAGCTAAAAAGGTTTAATAAGTCAGCCAACAAACAAAACATGCTTAATTCTAGATGTGAATTGTGTGAAACTATGTTAATTAGTGTATATCATTTTGATAAGGAAGGAAAAGGGAATTCAAAGCATACTTTGGGATGAGCCAGAAAGCAAGGTAGTTCAATTGCCAATTAAGGTGAGTGGATTTTCATCTATAAATGGTGTTTTCAAACTATTTTTTTATGTAAAAAGATGTATTTGAAAAGCATGATAGTTTCTCAGTATTTCGTAGTTTACATATTTGTAGACAAGCATGGATAAAAGTATGGTTTCTAAATAGTCTTTGTGTGCTGCATATACAAATAATTATACATACAGTTTTGATAGCATGGCTTTGATAATTCTCAATGAGTTATACAGTGATATCTATCATGGTGTCATCTCCTACATGGTTTACTTTGCTTATGTGCCTGGAGGTTTATTGATATGTGTGTTATCTGATGGAACTGCTCATCTGAGAGTGTGTTGAGAGACTACTTAGTTGAGAGTGTACTATGATGGTGGTATGATTACCCATATGAGAGTGTATCAGTGGGACTGCTCATATGAGGATGTGGTTGTGATTATGAATGTGGTATTGGTTATCCATATGAAAGGGTGTCATGGGACTGCTCATACATGGATATGATTATGATGTAACTTTTCTTATGAGAGTGTGTCATAGGACTGCTTATATGCGGATATGATTATAATGTGATTTTCCTTCTGAGAGTGTGCCATGGGACTGCTCATATGCAGATATGATTATGGTGTGATTTTTCTTATGAGAGTTTGTCATGGTACTGCTCATATGTGGATATGATTATGGTGTGATTTTTTCTATGGGCTTGTGTCATGGAACTACTCATAGGTGGATGTGATTATGATAATGGTGCAGTTGCTCGTAAGAAATCCTATGGTGATAAGTTGTTGTGATACTAGTAGTGGTAAGCAAAGGTATGTGTTTATTTTGAAAGAAAGCTATTGTGTGATTCATTTATGTTGGTATATTTATAATTGAAAGCTTATTAATAGCAAGTCATGGATGGTGTTATAAGCATTATAGTGATCCCATTTTTACTCATTGATAGTTGGATATGCACTCACCGAGACTTTTCCAAGTCTCACCCCTCACTCTTTTTACCTGCAATCTTGGAGTAGCTGAGCTCAGAGGGTTGTATCAGCATGTGTATCAGCACCTTTAGCAGATGAAGTGTTTAGGATGTTGGTTAATAAATGAAATGTATTTTGAAATGTATTGTATAGCTGAGTTAGTTAAATCAAAAACTAGTATATGTATATGTTATAGTTGTTTTAAAAAGGCATGTATAAAGGATGATTTAATTGTTGAAAGCTTGAGTTTGCTTATGTGAGATGTTGTGTTAAGTAATGATATTTATTTTCGTAAGATAAGAAATTAAGATTGAAATGCCTGTGTTGTAAATGAAAGAATTGTTTAGCTTAATTGAAAACATATTATTATTTGATGTATAGCTTGGTATAGCTATAGTTTAGAAATCTCCTTAACCTTTAGATAAGGGTAGGGTGTGGCACTGTCACCCATTTTAGTCAGGAGTGGGGTGTTACATGTTTGGTATCAGAGCAAAGTTCTATAATTAATGGAGAGATCAGTAAAGATGAGCCAAGGTTATGAGCAAAGGTTAAATGGTTTATAGAGATAAGCAAGGTTTAATTGTTGATCAAAGCAAAGGTTAATGGTTTATTAAGATGAGCAAAAGTTCAATTGGTGATATGAGTAAAAGTTTTATAATCAGTAGAAAGGAGTAAAGGATTGTAGTTGGTAAGGATAAGTAATGGTTTGGGATTAATAAGGATCAGCAAAGGTTTATGATCAATAGAGATGAATAAAAGTTTAAAATCTATGAGCATAAGAAATGGGTTATGAATAGAAAGGATGGACCTAAGCTAGAGCAAAGATTTATGATTTGTAGAAATGAGTTAAAACTAAGGGATCATATAAAGTGAGTCAGGTGATTTTGAAGATGATCTGATTGATAGATAAATTGAATCCAAATCTAATGTGTTTACTAAAGTGCAAGCAAGTAAGAGTTTGGAAGTATAGTAGGTGTAGTTTTGATATTGAGTTACATAATATAAGTTTAATCAGTGTTATTGATGCTATAGAAAAAGAAAAAGTATTAAAAAGAATTAATTAGTAATTTGCTGAAGTGAGTAGATTTTCATATCTAGCCTTGGTGTTTTACTTATTATATTTTGTTATGAAAATAACTTACTTTGAAAAGTAATTAACTTCGGTATCCTTCAGCTTGTATATATTTATGCAAGTATAAAAGCAGAGATTGAAATTATTGGCTTTTACTATTTAGCTTTGGAGAATTTTAGCTTATTTTGCTTTTGAAAAAGATTACCCATAGAGGTGATCAATCTATGGGCTGCATTCTTGGATTGCATAGGCATTCACATTGGCATGAGCTGGCACCTCCACAGTCTTGCATTTGAGAATGCCCAGTGGGGCTCATTTACAACATTTGGCATCATAACATACTATTTAAGCTAGAAAAGAAGCTTGTGCTGGTATAGCATGATTTGTTATTTCATTTTATCCCTGTGGGGTATATTTCAGCTTGAGAACTATAAAAAGTAGTTCATACATTTTAGTTTTCATTATTATGTTGAATTACAAGTATATATGGTGAATGGAAATATTCTAAGTTGAATTTATTTGAACATTAGTTTATGTTGAAAACCCAAGGTAATGTCATGTATGTAAAAAAATAGTTGAATATTCCTAAGAGGGATTCTAGTTGATGGAGTGATGAACATTCTGTTGCCCAGCTATGCAACCCAAGGGGGAGTGAATTAGATTTTTAAAATTTTAATGCTAATTTAAAATTATCAAGATTGAATAATGACATGTAAGTAGTGTGTGTAAAGTAATTTAGATTAGATAAATATATAAAAGATTAAAAAAAAGAATTTAATAAACTAAGAAAAGAAAGACAGCAAGGATACCATAAATAATAAAGATTTATAGTGGTTTGGTGCTTTTCTTGCATCTACATCCACTCCCCAAGCTCCTACTTGAAAATTTAAAACCACTAAATGTATTCAACCAGAATACAACGTCCGTACCTCCGACTCTAGCTATCCCAAGCTATCATACTTATTTTTCAGATACAAGCCAATCCTACACACTCCGATTTATAGTTCAGATCGATCCTCCCAAGTTTTAGAAACCCCCAAAACTTGAAACGAAATAATAAAGCAGAGTATAAGAGTTAATGATAATCAAATATAAATTTAGCTTCCTTAATGAGCAAATAAAATCTTAAGAACACTTTTCACAATAATGTAGGAAGCTTTTCTGATTTTTCTCAAGGTTGTTGGAGACTTAAATGAGCTCTTGAGAGGTTGGTGAACCAAAAAACGAAAGCTTCTTTTTTTTAAGAGAACCTTTTACTTTGGACTGAACTGAATAATGAAATCTCTTATATTTTTTTCCTTTTTATAGCCTTTTAAATCTTCAATGGGTGTAGAAGAGAATCCTGGGCAAGATTTGTAGCCATTGGAGACTTTAAAGAAAGCATTAAAAGCTACCAAAATGGGATAAAACTAGCCATTGCAAAAGATTTCCATCTTAGGGGTTGACTCATGGGTCAACCTCTGGCATAGGGGTCGATCTCGAGATTGACCTCTGAGATAGAATTCAGAAAATTGATTGTTCTGTATTTCTGGCCTTCGAAACAGCAGAGGTTGACCCTTGGCATAGAGATGGCATGCCAAATAGCCCATTTCAGTAGGGGACGACCTAGTAGTCGATCTTTTTGCTTCAAACTTGATTTTCTCCCAAAATATATATCCAAAAATCATGGGACTGCCTCCAAAGGATCAAAAATCTTCTATACTTGCTCTTGAGGCTCTCAAATCAAAACTTGATAAAATTATGATTTTGCTTCTAAAATATAAAAAATCTTTTTTCAAGCCAAATTCATTGGTGATCTCCTCAAATGCTTTGTAATTATCAAAATCAATTCTAGGAGCAACAATCTCTTCCTTTTTGATGATGACAAAATATTTGAGCATAAGCAAAAATAAAGCATGTAGAAGCCTAAATCACTTACTAGAATATCATATTCAATTATTTGATAAATATTGCATAAAAAATAGTTTGAAGATTACTTATGGTTAGACATTCAAATTATTTGCAAAAGTGTTTGACTTATTTATTTCTTTTTTTAATTTTACTTTAATTTTGCTTATAGCCCAATTTTATTTACTCTATTTCTCCTTTTTGACATCATCAAGTAAGATCTTAAGAAATTTTAAAATTCAAAAAGAAAAAGCCTCCCCCTTAATTTTTTTCATATGTTTTCCTATTGGAACAAGAGTTTATAACAAAACTTTCAATTTGCTTATATACAACATAGTATTTTCAGTATATCTTAATAAAATTTTAGCCAATTCACAGAGGTTACATTTCGCATCATTCAAATGACATCATCATATTTATATACACATATTTACGTCCAAATGATTATCATTCCACACACAATAAATCATAACATCAAGTTATCAAAACATATAAGTGCTAAAGGTATCAAAAGCATTCATGAGAGTTAGGCTATCAAAACAAACAAAATTCATGGATACAACTATCCATGACCCAAGTAGCCAATAGTACCAATGCCACAAGTTAGATCCAAAAAAAAAAATATAACCAACCATGACTTGATCAACAACTCATAGAAATAACTAAGAGATATTAGATCATAACCTAATACAAAGATGACTAAGCTAAATCTAATAGAGATCATGACTGGAAGCATTTGAATTAGATGAGGAATCAGAGATGTGATGGAGTTTGTCAAATGACAGATGTATCAAATTTAGAAAATTAAATCAAAAATTTAGAAAATTAAATCAAATCAAATGAATTAGCTTCCCTTTAAAAGCGTATCATTCGAAATTTCTTTCTTTACAAAAAATAAGCTTAAACTCAAATATCAAAAACTCTCCCCCTTTTTGAATGAATATGATTCTTTGAATAGATTTTCAAGTATGTACTTTTAAACTTTAAGAGGATTAGAGCTTTTCAAAGATTTGAATAGTGAAATCAAGCACAACATTTAATTCATTATTCATTCTTTCCTTTTCTTAAATAAATTTTAGTTAGTTAAGCTCAAAAAATATATATATTAGAAATGTATCGAGCAAAATAAAGATAGTATTAGAGCAAAAATGATTTTACAAAGATTTCTAAAGACATATTAAAAATTTTATATTATATTCATATTTTTAAATGAGTTTCAAAATTAGAAGTATGTATCAAAATTAATTTGTTTAGAGTGAGAATATATTTTAAATTAGTTTTAACATTAATTAGTTATCAAAAATGATTTGCCAATCAAATCAATTGAATTTAAACTAAATAATCACATGACGGCTTAAGTTAAAAGGATCATAAAATAATTAAAATTCATTATCCTTAATTTAAATTAATTAGAATGTTCAGTCAAGGCTAACTAGATAATATTTAACAAACAAACATCTTTTTCCTTATTTTATAAGATTAAATAACAAAAAATTCATCACATAATATTTTCTCCCCCTTTTTTTTAAAATTATTGTTGGATAAATTTATATTTTAACTTTTCTTCCCCATTTTGAAAGAATACAATAAATTTAGAATGAATATCTTTTCTCTTTTTTTTTAAATTCTATTTATGAATAATATTGATTAAAAATACATCTCCCCCTTTTTGAATAAAATAAATGTATTAAATAAAATTATTTTTAACTTCAAAGATTCAAGAGAGATGGAATATTTTAAAAATTAAAGATTTTAAATAGATCATTCAAAGCAAATTATAAGATATAATCAATTTTTTAGGTATCATCTCTTCTTTTCTTTTATTATTATATATATTTTAAGATCAATAAAATATAAGATAAATATTAAGCTGTCTGATATCAATTGATTAAAAACTAAAGTTCTCTTTGAATATTTAGTTTTAATAGCTTCTTTGAAATATTTTGCTTGACATCAATATCAAAAGACTTAAAAAGAGTATTTTTCTTAAATTTATTTTTTAAAATTAATCAATCTAAACAAGGCATGAATATTCATCAATAATTCTCTTTTAAGATAAAAAATAATTTCTTGATACAAATTAATTTTTAAAAAGAATAATAATATGATCAAAATGTGTAAAATATAAATAGTTGCTTAAAGTGAATCAAATAATCAAAATCATTAGAATGCTCAAATAAATCCATGAGACAAGTAAAGTTCAATTATTTATAAATGATTTTTCTTATTAAGTTCAAAAATAAATTTTCTTCTTATAGTCAAGAAAAAAATTAGAAGGATAGATAATTTTTAACTTAAAGTAATGAAATTAAGTCTCAAGGATTGATCCAAAAATATTAGTAGAGGATAAGTTGGGATCAAAAGAAGGATATTTAAGCAAAAGGATCTAGGATACCCAATTCTCTCCTAATTTCATAAAATTTATCTTCACTCAAGTCTTTAGTAAAAATATCAATCAATTATTTTTTAGTACAAACATAATGAAGAATTATGTCATTATTTTGAACATGCTCTCTTATGAAATGACGTCTTATTTCAATGTGTTTTGACCTAGAGTGTTGGATTGAATTCTTAGATAGATTTATGGCACTAGTATTATCATATCTTATGGGAGTTTTGCTTAGTTTGATGCCAAAGTCCTCAAGTTGTTGCTTAATCCATAAGATTTGTGCACAGCAACTTCTGGTCGCAATATATTCAGCCTCAGTCGTAGACAATGCTACCAAATTTTATTTCTTGCTAAACTAAAAGATTAAGTTAACTCCTAAAAATTGGCAAGTTCTACTAGTGCTTTTTTCTATCTAATCTACATTCAGTAAAGTCTGCATCTGAATATCCAATTAAATCGATTGATGAATTCTTAGAGTACCATAAACCTATGGATTGAGTTTCTTTTAGGTATTTAAATATTTTTTTTATAATATTTAAATATGATTCTTTTGGATTAGATTGAAATCATGTATACAAATAAATACTAAATATGATATTTGATCTACTAGCAGTTAAATACAATAACGAACCTATCATGCCTCTATAAATCTTTGTATCAATATTTTTACCTCCTTCATCCTTGTCAAGCTTACATGATGGACTCATAGGGGTACCAATGGCTTTGGAGCTCTCCATCCCAAATCTTTTAAGTAGATATCTTATGTACTTGCTTTGTGTAATGGAGATCCCATCCTTTGTTTGTTTAATTTAAAGTTTGAGGAAGAATGTTAGTTCATCCATCATGCTCATCTCGAACTCCCCCTACATGAGCTTAGCAAAATCTTGACACAAAGTTTCATTAATAGATCCAAATATAATGTCATGAACATATATTTATATTACTAAGATGTCATCATGATCTCTTTTAATGAAAAGGGTTGTATCTATATTTTCTCTTGAAAATTCATTATTAAGCAAGAATTTACTTAATCTTTCATACCAAGCTCTAGCTGCTTGTTTTAAACCGTATAATGCTTTATTTAATTTGAAAACATGATTAGGAAAAGCATGATTTTCAAAATTAGATGGTTGTTCTACATAAACTTCTTTGGCAATATATACATTTAGAAAAGCACTTTTAACATCTATTTGAAATAACTTGAAATTCATAAAGCATGCATAAGTGAGTAAAAGTACTTACTTCTAGTCTATCAGCAGGTGCAAAGATCTCATCAAAATCAATTTTCTCTTCTTGATTATAATCCTTTGCAACTAATCTTGCTTTATTCCTAATTATATTTCTATTTTCATCCAATTTATTTTTATATACCCATTTTGTGTCAATTATTAGATGATTTTTAGGTCTTGATACTAAGGTCCATATATTATTTCTTTCAAATTGATTAAGTTCCTCTTTCATTGCATTTATCCGATTATAATCCTTTTCGACTTCATCTATGATTTTAGGTTCAAAATGAGAAATAAATGCAAAATGATTGTATGAATCTCTATGTAAAGGGCGAGTTCTTACCCCATGTGTAGGATCACCAATAATTAATTCTTTGGGATGATTGTGAACAAACTTTCATTCTTTTGAAAGATCATTTGTATCTTGAGGTTGTTCTCATTATTCTTCACTTTTATTTTCTTGCTTGTCTCCATGATCCTTTTCATTTTGAATTATTGAATCCTTTACGATGATCTCTTTCATCCCTTTTATAAGAGGATCTACATCATCAATATCCTCACTCTTTCTTGATGGAAGATCATTAGTCTCATCAAAGACAACATGTATTGACTCCTCTATGACTAAAGTTCTTTTATTAAAAACTCTAAAAGCTTTACTAGAGGAGAAATAATCAAGAAAAATAGCTTCATCGGATTTTGCATCAAATTTTTCTAGTTTTTCTTTACCATTGTTCAAAATAAAACATCAACAATCAAAAATATGAAAATATGCAATGTTAGGTTTTCTTCCTTTCCAAAGCTCATAAGGCAATTTCTTCAAAATTGGTCTGATTAGGGCATGATTTAAGATGTAACATGTCGTATTAATTGCTTTCGCCTAAAAGTATCTTGGGAGATTGCTTTTACATAGCATGGTATGGGCCATTTCTTCTAGACTCCTATTTTTCTTTCTACCATTCCATTTTGTTGGGGTGTCCTAGGTGCTGAAAAATTATGGCTTATTCCTTTTTCATCATAAAATTTTTTAAAGTCTTGGTTTTCAAATTCAGTTTCATGATCACTTAGAATGCTTTGAATTGAATATCCTTTTTTATTTGTAACTTTTTGGTAAAACTTTGAGAAAACATGAAAAATTTCATCTTTGTGTGTCAAAAAGAAAATCCATGTAAAACGTGAGTAGTCATCGATAATTACAAAATCATAACATTTTCCATCTAAGCTTGTTGTTCTTGTAGGACCAAACAAATCCATGTGCAATAGTTTTAATGGCCTAGAAGTTGAAACAATATTCTTAGATTTGAATGAAACTCTAGTTTATTTACCTAGTTGGCATGCATCACAAATTTTATCTTTTTCAATGTCAATTTTGATAAATCGGTAACTAATTTCTTTCTGATAAGCTTTGAAAGTGAATGCGTACTAATGTATGCAAGCCTACAGTGTCGAAGCCAACTAGTCTTATTAGTTTTAGCATTCATAGCTACTAGACATTGCATGTTTATCATAAAAAGATCATTCAAATCTACCATATAAATATTACTATGTCTTTGTCCAACAAACATAATGCCGTCATCATTAGGACTAGTTACAATATGAAATGAAAATTCAAAAATAACTTTGTAACCCTTGTCACAAAGTTGACTAATGCTTAAGAGATTATTTTTCAAACCATCTACTAATAAAATATTTTCAATATACTTAAAGGGAGTGATACCAATGTTACCTATATCGATAATCTTTTCTTTGCCATTGTCTCCAAAGATGACCATTCCTCCACTTTTAGCATGAAGCGTGATGAATTGGGACTCATCACCGGTTAAGTGTCTTGAGCATCCACTATCAAGATACCATCTTCGATTTTCTTCTTTGGATGCAAGACACATCTACATGCAAAATCAAGTCCTTACTCTAGGTACCCAAGTTTTCTTGGATCCTTTAAGGTTAGTCATGATATTTTCTTTTGGTACCCATATTTTTTTTATATTTAAATTGCTAGAGAAACATGTATAAGATTTGTGTCCTAGTTTACCACATTTGAAGCAAGTAACATTTGAAAATTTATTGCTTTGTGAATCTACAAAAATATTTTTCAAAAATTTCTATTTTCTTAGAGGGTTATAGCCTAGACTGGCCTTATCATAAATAGCCTTTTAATTTTCAAGAATCATAAAAAATTTATTTGAACTTAAAGTAATTTTTTTAACTATCAATTTTAGCTTGTCGATTTTATTTTTCAAATTTAGGTTCTCTTGAGTTAAGACTAGTTTTTCACTTGGGATAATTTTATTTTCTTTTAGCAAAACCTGATTCTTAAATTTTAGATCTTTATTTTTAGTTTCTAATTTCTTTAAATCATCTACTAAATCATAGAAGGCTTTTTGAAGTTTTTCAAATATAAATTCATTTGAGATTTTAGCATTTACCTCATTTTCATGTGCCATAATGCATAGGTTGGCTTGTTCACGAGCTTCTTCTGTTAGATATGTATGTCCAAGTAGCCAGATTGGCTGACACTTATTATATACTTCTACGGGCAAAATTATAATTTAACTATATAATAAAATAGATTATTTTCTATCATAGTGTGTATATGAAAGTGTCTGTGATACATCTCTTGAGTTAATAGTAATGATAGTTCATATTTTCAAGAGTTAAAAATTTAAGACATGAATTTTCATTATTAACTCATAAAATGCTCCTGACCATAGGATTATCATGAGGATGGTCATTGATCCGAAAGATTGGTGTACGATCACTTCTTTTGGTTAGATGAGTCTTAAGTCTACAATGTAGAGACACCGGAGTGAGAGTACAGGTTCTCATTAGAGAATGAGGGCACCGAGCATGACCACCTTGAGCAGTCTTGAGGAAGTCTATCTTCTTGTCGATGACTGACTCAAAGCTATAGTAGTTTGTCTGATTCTTTGACCTAAGGTGCATCGATAGTTTACCTTAAGGGTGTTATAGTTTGACTACATCATAACTCGGTCTCCTAGCCATTCGGAATTATGAGGTGTATGTTGGCTTTAGCATGTTCATTGTAGGAATCAGATTGCACCAATAGAAGATCTATCTACCTCGGTAGATGAGGAGTAGCCTGATGATGATCATGAGAATCAAGTCCATAAGCCCATGGCCATGGCAGAGTAAAATAATAGAAAGAGTTTCTATTAGGATTTTCATATTAGACTTGAATCGAATGATTAATTTATATGATGGATATTAGGGTTTGACGAGATCACCTTAACCCTAATCCGGTCGGAGCTCAAGATAGAATAACTTAATTACATAGGTAACTACACTGAGAGGTTCACTTTTTATTCTGATAGGTTGCCGTCATATGCTGTTAGGTGTCACTAGTGGATTTTGAAAGCAATCAGAATGATTTAGATGATCGATCATACTAGTTGTCTAAATCAGAAAAGTTTTGATCCATCAAAAGGTGTTTCGATAATATCAATGATAGAGATCATGAGATATCTCATTATCATATGAAACTAAACCTAACTGGGTCATACAAATAAGAGTTTGGATCTGGATATCATCAATTAAATTAATCCAATTTAATTAATTTGAATAAGATTTAATTAGATTCAAGAAAATCTTGTAGCACACGATTGAGCCTAATGTTCTTCTTTAACAATCATTAAAGCTTGTCTCAACTGAGCCAAATATGTTTGGGCTCACTCAAGAACCTTTACTTGGTCTGACTAGAGCTTGTCTAGGTCAGAAAATAATTGTCTTAATTTATAAGATAAATTTGAGACAACACCTGCCATTTTTCATCACCTACTAAATCTTGTCTTCAGACATTGGTCAAATGTTGACCCTGGATACTTAGACATCTGCCCAGGTGTCATGCATTCATAGGAGAGAACCTAGGGACTTATCTCCCTACTAAAAAGTAGATAGGAAGGGGGCATATGCCTAGGGAGGCGTGCACCCCATGAGGATAAAATATAGAGTCCCATACAGATGGGACTCCAGTTGCTTCTGGGAATTAAATTAGGTGGTGCCAAGAAGACTTGTTTGACCCAGTCTTGGCACCACCTTAGGAAAGTTTTGAGGATCTCTAATCTGATTGGATCAGATGATGTCATCCCACCAATCAGATTTAGATCTAATTGCACAAAGGGCCATGATTGGCCAAGATGATGTGGCACTACATGGTGCAGCAGGATCTATATAAATCTTATCTACACCTAGAATTTATTTTTCTTCTACTTTTAGCCCACGCCATATAGCCCCTCTCCCTCTTTCTCCATGCCACCCTTTGGTCCTTTCTCTCCTCTCTACACCCAAGGAACTTTGGGCATGAAGAAGGTGCGATCCAAGCAAGTGAAAGGTACCAGGAAAGGAAGAAGGTAGCACTATTGTAAGAGACAACGACTATTCTTCAAAAGTCATTTTGAAGACCTTCAAGATTAGATCCAGATCTAATTTTTAGAGAATTGATTAAGAAGGAGAAGATCTTCATATCCTACTTGAGTGGATACCGGTAGAGGCCAGGCACTTGCGTGGCTACATCCAGAACCTCAGGCAAACATCAAGATCATCATAGGATAATTGGATTACCCAAAATATAATTAAATTAGATTTAATTTTAATTTTAATTTTAATTTTTATTATTAGATTAATAAGATTAGATCTACGAAGTCTTAGACTCAATTAGTATCTTAGAGAAAATTTTTTTGAAATATCTCTTCTGATCCAATCAGATCTGAACGAATCTGACCTAGAAAATAGGTTTTTTCCTTCAACTGGTATCAGAGCTAGGTTCCATAATTTATTAGATCTAATTTTAATTTATTTTTGATCTAATAATTAGATGATTATAGATGTCATATTAGATGTTATTAGATCTAAAATTAAAAAATTATAAAATTAAATAATCTAGATCTAAGATGTATGAGATGCATGACTAGACTAGGAATAAAATTATTCTATGTGTATCTAGCATGATCATAATTTTAATATGATTAATTATATTTTTTAGATCTATATATTTATTATTTTTTGATATTATAAATATTATAATTAGATTGAAAAAATAAAAAAATAAATTTATTTAATTTATTCAAATGAGATATGATAAATGCATGTTTAGACTAGTTGTAGAATAGTTTTACAAAATTTTCTAAAATAAATTTAATTTGATATGATCAAATTTAAATCTTATTTTTTAAATATTTATGAGATAATTTAGATCTAAAAAATATGCATGATATGATACATGAGATGTATGCAAAACATATTTTTAGTTGGATTAATTTTTATATATGTGATATATGATGTAGATCTAACTAGTTTTGTATATTTATCTTTTTTTTGATTAAGGCATTCCTCTTGGCCGTCCGATCATAAGAATGAAGTAGAGTTTAAAGATCCTCTCCTTCCATTCGATGGGGTGTTCTTATGGTGTGTAGTGGTGCTGTGCGTTCGACCTTAATCAGAAACCAAAAAAAATTATTTTCTGCAAAATCCTAGATTTTGAAATCCTAAGATTTTATATACATATTTTATTTATGAATCCTAAACTTAATTAAGAATTAAGATTATGAAATATATTAGATCTAAAATTGAGAATTTTTAGATCAAGACATATTCATAAAATTGGGTTTGGGTTTGAGTAGCTCGATTAGGTCTAGCGGTTGATCAAACTAAATCAAGAGTTGGTTAGGTGGGATCAAGAGTACTTAAATTGACTAGCCTAATAGGGTTAAGTCTGGGTCAAGGTCGAGTCACATTAGTGATCGATCAAGTTAAGACCTAATTAGGCTTAGTGGTTAGAGTCTGGATTGTAGGCTAACTTGATTGGTTCTGGCTCAACAATTTGGTGTCTAAGATAAGTTTCGCAGATACGATCAACTAGTTTTTAATTAGGAGCTACTCAACTCGAATGCGTTCTTATCGAGTTAATGGCATATCCCTTCCATCGGTCTCACTTATCTTGCCATATTTGTTAGCCCAGTCCTAATCTAACGTGGCTAACAATACGAGCTAACCCATGCCACTAGGTTAGTCATAATGGTTATGGCTATGTCAAGTCAAGTTTAAAGAAACCTAAATCAAATTTTCCTAAAAAAAGATTAAGTCTAAGATCTTCCACCATTGTAGATGTGCAGACCCTTCCCAGGATTGATTATTCTCAGTTTGTCATAGTGGTTCAATTACATCGGAAAGATACAACCATGTCTATTAAGCATTGGATGCTATGTGTTGAAAAATGGATTGGGCTCAATATTTTGAATACGATGAGAGATCCAAATTAGAAATCCAATCTATGTAAATGGTGGGTCTAACTTAACTAAGGAGTGGATCAATATTTCGGACATGGTGAGATTCATGAATTAGAGATCGAGTTGGGGTGCACCATGATTAGAGAATCATTGGACAAGAGTTGTTCACTCATTGGCTAACCCATCACCAATAACTATTAAGTGAGGTGATGAGTCAGTTGGTGGGACTGCACCACCCACTAGAAATCAATAATCATGAAGATTTTTGTATCTCTACAGAGAAAGTGTAGGAATCTGAGAAAATAGTGGAAGCTAATTTGTTTAAAAATTAAACCTCCTAAATAAATTGGTCAAGTCATACTTATAAAATCTAACTAGAAACTTTGACTCTCTATAGAAAAAAAAAAAATATTTATGTCCAACCTACTAGCCCGTATCCTAGACACCCATAGATTGATCGGACCTAATTACAAGGATTGGCTCCAGAACTTCAAAATTATTTTAATGATGTGATCAAATTATTTGGTTTCATCAAGAATGAGGAGGAACCATGTGTTTTCAAAAAGATCAGTGGGAGTCCTATTATCTTTCTCGTACTGTATGTGGATGATATCCTCCTTATTGAGAATGATATTTCCATATTGACCATAGTTAAAAATGTGGTTATCTAAAAAATTCTTAATGAAAAATCTAGGAGAAGCATCCTTTATTCTAGAAATTAAGATCTATAGAGATAGACCGAATAGGATGCTAGGTCTTTCAAAGAAGATGTACATAAAGAAAGTGCTAAAGATGTTTAGCATGGAAAACTCCAAGAGGAGATTGGTACCCTTCAGATATGGCATTCATCTCTCCTAGAAAATGTATCCCAACACACCTAAGGAGATTGAATGCATGAGCAAGATTCCTTATGCTTCAGCAATAGAAAGCCTCATGTATGTCATGTTATGTACACGACCTGATATAGGCCATGCTTTGAGTGTCATGAGTAGAATTAGTCGAATCCAGGTGAAGAACATTGGACTTCTGTGAAATGTATCCTTATGTACTTAAGAAGAACTAAGGATATGATGTTGGTCTTTGATAATGGAGAACTTCAAGTCTAGGGATATATAGACTTGGATTTTATGCCCGATATAGATGATCGAAAGTCAACATCTAGAAGTCTATTTTTATGTTATGGTGGTTGTTGGTGCAGAATCGGAGAGGATGATGGGACTTCTTTCTTGGAATCGAGGGAGAGGATGAAGATGGACCTTGAAGAAGAAGATCCACAGGATCGACTGAGCACTCCTTTAAGAACAAGGGTACCTTAGGAATAGAGGGATCCTTCCTTTAGCGCCAATCCTATTGGTGTAGAATCTGATTGACACTAGATCGAGCTAGAGTTGGGGAAGAAGAGGTCGCCACTGATGACCTGCAAAATAATGTCCCATCCATAGTCGATGGTAGTGGCTCTGGCAGGATCCTTCGATGATCAAGTCAGCTCTTCTAGCCAATAGAAATGGAGTGCTATGGCAAGAATTTAGTAGAATTTTGGGAAGGAGAAGAGAGCTTAGAGAAAATATATCTGGAGGATTCTTTTTTATAGATGGACCCTATCTAACCATCTGGTAGTAGAGTTGCCTATAGCAGACTAATAAATGATAGTCATAACCATCCTGATAAATAATAGTCGTAATCATCCGATAGTGGGATCGCCTGTTTGAGATTTAATAGTTGAAGTTCGAAAGAAGCAGGCATTGGTTGGTGAAGAACTTTGACATATATCAATTCTAGAGGAGTTCGGACTCCTAAAGTGAATACGGGTAGAGGAGATCATCTAGGAGGAATACTACTTAAAATCTGAAAGTAATTCGCTGGAGGAATCCAAATGATATTTGACTGAAGGAGAAGTCTGAAAGAAGTTCAACTCCTGAAGGAATCCGACTGAAGAAGATGTCCGAAAGAAGTTCAGCTCTTGTAGAAATCTGACTGAAGAAGACGTCCGAAAGGAGTTTGGCTCCTATAGGAATCCAACTGAAGAAGAAGTTTGAAAGGAGTTTGGCTCGTGAAGGAATCCAACTGAAGGAGAGGTCTAGAAAGAGTTTGGCTCCTGGAGGAATCTGACTGAAGGAGACGTCTGGAAGAAGTTCGACTCCTATAGAAATTCGACTGAAGGAGAGATCCAAAAAAAGTTCGGCTCCTAGAGGAATCCGACTAAAGGAGACATCTGGAAGGAGTTCGACTGCTGGAGGGAGAATTTTCAATCGAAGCTTTCCATGATTACCAGTCGCATTAGGCTAAGCATCAGACTGGACTTCGATGGGAGTGGGGTTTTTCCTCAATAATAGTTTTTTCACTCTCGAGTTTGAAATTTGGAAGAAGGAAGTACAAAAAGATGACTGTCGATGTCCTTTTCCAAGCTCTACATCCATTGAGGTTGAAGTTGAAGCTCGAGGGAGATCTTATGTCCAATCGAGGTTAAAAAAGATCTTATCTCCTGTTGACATTGGTGTTGAAGCTCGGGAGAGATCTTATCTCCAGCCAAGGTTGAAGAAGATCTTATCTCCTGTTGATGTTGATGTTGAAGCTTGGGGAGATCTTATTTCTAGCAGAGGTTAAAGGAGATCTTATTCTCTATTGACGTTGAAGTTGAAGCTCAGAGGACATCTTATCTCCAATCGAGGTTGAAAGAGATCTTATCTCCTATTAACATTGGTGTTGAAACTCAGGGAAGATCTTATCTCCGATCGAGGTTGAAGTTGAAGCTCTAGGAAGATCTTATCTCCTATTGACGTTTGGCATTGAAGCTCCGGGGGAGATCTTATCTCCAACCGAGATTGAAGGCAATCTTATCTTCTATTGACATTAGCGTTGAAGCTCGGAGAAGATCTTATCTCCAATCAAGGTTGAAGTTGAAGTTTGGGAGAGATCTTGTCTCCTATTGACGTTGGCGTTGAAGCTCGGAAGAGATCTTATCTCTAGTTGAGGTTGAAGGAGATCTTATCTCCTATTGACATTGAACTTTAAGCTCAGAAGAGATCTTATCTCCAGCCGAGGTTGAAGGAGATCTTATCTCTTGTTGAAGGGTTGGAGCTCGGGGAGATCTTATCTCCAAACCGAGGTTGAAGGAGATCTTATCTCCTATTGATGTTGGCATTGAAGCTTGGGGGAGATCTTATCTCCTATTGAAGGGTAGGAGCTTCGGGGAGATCTTATCTTCAGTCAAGGTTGAAAGAGATCTTATCTCCTATTGAAGGGTTGGAGCTCGGAGAAGATCTTATCTCCAATCAAGGTTGAAGTTGGAATGGACTCTTGCATAATTCAGGAAAAGAAAGAGGGATCGGTGCAGACATCATCATGGTGAGCCAGGACAACGTGGTAAAGTTTCTCAATCCACCAATCCATCTCTCATAGTTTATGATCGAGGACGTTATCTCGATTGTAAATCCTGGAAGGCTTTCGATCGTAGATGGGGAAGGTCTCTTTTGGAGAAGAATTATGATCCGAATAAGGATCATCTACTCTCTATTTCTTTTTCCCAGGGGCGATGGGTATGCTAGCCCAAGTGCTCTTCCTTGGGATCGATTCTTAACATACTGATGGTGGGTTTCTTAATGAAATCACCATCGGGGCTGCCGCATGGTCTGTACCATCTCGGTGAGACTCTGAACCCACTGCTCCAGTAGGTTAAACTGCTCTGGATCTACCATGGCCGTCGATGGAGGAGGAGGTTGAAGCATCGGCACTAGAGCAGGAATGGGTGAGTCTGGCTCGGATCTTACGGTAGAAGCAATAGATCTCCAAGTAGTCGCCTTCTTTGGAGGCATTTCTTGAGATCGAGGGAGAGGATGAAGATGGACCTTGGAGAAGAAGATCCACAGGATCAACTAAGCACTCCTTTAAGAATAAGGGTACCTCAGGAATAGAGGGATCCTTTCTTTAGCGCCAATCTTGTTGGTGCAGAATCTGGTTGATGCTAGATCGAGCTGGAGTTGGGGAAGAAGAGGTTGCCGTCGATGACCTACAAAATAAAGTCCCATCTAGAGGTGGTGGTGGTGGCTCCGGCAGGATCCTTCGACGATCAAGTCAGCTCTTCTGGCCAATAGAAATGGAGTGCTTAGATAAGAATTCAGTAGAGTTTTGGGAAGAAGAAGAGAGTTTAGAGAAAACATATCTAGAGGATCCCTTTTTATAGACGGAGCTTGTCGTAACCTTCTGGTAGTTGAGTCGCCTGTACCAGACTAATAAATGATAGTCATAACTATCCTGATAAATGACAGTCATAATTATCAGATAGTGGGATTGCATTTTGCTGAGATTTAATAGTCGAAGTACGAAGGAAGCAGGCATTGGTTGGTGAAGAACTTTGACATATATCAATTCTAGAGGAGTTTGGACTCCTAAAGAGAATACAACTAGAGGGGATCATCTGGGAGGAATACTACTTAAAATCTGGAAGTAATCTGCTAGAGGAATCCAGATGAAGTTTAACTAAAGGAGAAGTCCAAAAGGATTTTGGCTCCCAGAGGAATCCAACTGAAGGAGACGTCCGAAAGAAGTTCGACTCGTGTAGAAATCTAACTAAAGGAGATGTCCAGAAGGAGTTCGACTCTTGGAGGAATCCGACTGAAGGAGATGTCTGAATGAAGTTCGGCTCCTAAAGAAATCCGACTGAAGGAGACAAACAGAAGGAGTTCAGCTCCTATAGAAATCCAACTGAAGGAGACGTCCGAAAGGAGTTCGGCTACTAGAGGAAGAATTCCCAAGTGAAGCTTTCCATGATTACCAGTCGCATTAGGCTAAGCATCAGACTGGACTTTGGTGGGAGCAAGGTTTATCCCCAACAGTGGTGCTGTCAGTTGGAAGAGTTTTAAGTAGACAATGATAGTAGATTCCACCATGGAAGTAGAGTACATCGCTGCATCAAAAGCTGCAAAGAAGGCATTCTAGTACAAGAAGTTTACTGTAGAGATCGGAGTGATGCTATCGGATATCATTTCTCTATACTACGATAATAATGGCACCATAGCCCTTGCTAAGGAGCTGAGGTCTCACCAGAAATCCAAGCACATCGAGCGGCAATACCACCTTATCCATGATTACCTTGAGAAAGATTATGTTAAGGTCAAGAGAGTCGACTCTGCAGACAATGCGGTAGATCCGCTTACAAAGCCATTGTGCCAGCAGAAGATCGAAGCCCACCTTGAGAAGATGGGACTTAGATTTGTAGCCAATTGGCTTTATGTCAAGTGGGAGTTTGATAGATATGTGTGCTCTAGAAGCCAGATTGACTGACACTTGTAATATACTTCTAAGGGCAAAATTATAATTTTAACTATATAAAATAAAATGGGTTATTTTCTATCACTATGTGTATATGAAAGTGTCTGTGATACATTTCTTAAGTTAATAATAATGATAGTTCATATTTTCAAGAGTTAAAAATTTAAGATATGAATTTTCATTATTAACTCATAAAATGCTCCCAATCGTAGGATCATCATGAGGATGGTGATTGATCTGAAAGGTTGGTGTACGATCGCTTCTTTTGGTTAGATGAGTCTTGAGTCTATGGTGTGGAGATACCGGAGTGAGAGTACAGGTACTCGTTAGAGAATGAGGGCACCAAGCGTGACCGCCTTGAGCAGTCATGAAGAAGTCTACCTTTTCATCGATGACTAGCTCAAAGCTACAGTAGTGTGTCTGATTCTTCGACCTGAGGTGCATCGGCAGTTTACCTTGAGGGTGTTATTGTTTGACTACACCATAACTCAGTCTCCTAGTCATTTAGAATCCTAAGGTGTATGTTAGCTATAGCATGTTCATTGTAGGAATTGGATTACACCAATAGGGGATCTATCTACCTTGGTAGATGAGGAGTAGCCCTATGATGATCATGAGAATCAAGTCCATAAGCCCATGGCCATGGCAGAGTGAAATAATAGAAAGAGTTTCTATTAAGATTTTCACATTGGACTTGACTCGAATGATTAATTCATATGACGAATATTAGGTTTTGACAAGATCATCTTAACGCTAATCCAGTCGGGGCTCAAGATAGAGGAACTTAATTACACAAGTAATTACACTGAGAGGTTCACTTTTAGTTCTGATGGGTTGCCACCATATGCTGCTAGGTGTCACTGGTGGATTTTGGGAGCAATTAGAATGATTTGGATGATCGATCATACTTCTGAATTAGAAAAGTTCTAATCCATTGAAAGGTATTTTGATGATGTCGATGATAGAGATCATGACATATCCCATTACCATATGGAACCGAACCCAACTGAATTATACAAACAAGGATTTGGATCTAGATATCATCAATTGGATTAACTCAATTCAATTGATTTGAATAAGATTCAATTAGGTTCAAGAAAATCATGCTAGCACACGATTGAGCCTAATATTCTCCATTAACAATCATTAAGCTTGTCTCGACGGAGCCAAATATGTTTGGACTCACTTAAGAACCTTTACTTGGTCTAACTGGAGTTTATCCAGATCAAAAAAAGATTATCTTAATTTATGAGATAAATTTGAGACAACACCTGCCATTTTTCGTCACCTGATAAATCTTGTCTTCGGACATTGGTCAAATATTGACCCTAGACACTAAGACATCTGCTCATGTGTCATGCACCCATAGGAGAGAACCTGAGGACTTATCCTCCTACTATAAAGTAGATAGGAAGGAGGTGCATGCCTAGGGAGGCGTGCACCCCATGAGGATAAAATATGGAGTCCCATACAAATGGGATTCCAGTTGCTTCAGGGAATTAAATTAGGTGGCACCAAGAAGACTTGTTTGACCCAGTCTTGGTGCCACTTAAGGAGAGTTTTGAGGGTCTCTAATATGATTGGATCAGATAATGTTATCCTACCAATCAGATTTAGATCTGATTGCACAAAGGGCCGTGATTGGTCAGGATGATGTGGCACTGCATGGCGCAGTAGGGTCTATATAAACCTTGTCTATGCCTAGAATTCATTTTTCTTCTACTTTTAGCCCATGCCACATAGCCCCTCTCCTTCCTTCTCCATGCCATCCTCTGGTCCTCTCTCTCTTCTCCACGCCCAAGAGACTTTAGCCATGAAGAAGGTGTGATCCAAGCAAGTGAAAGGCACCAGGAAAGGAAGAAGGCAGCACTGCTACAAGAGACAATGGCTATTCTTCAAAAGCCATTTTGAAGACCTTCAAGATTAGATCCAGATCTAATTTTTGGAGGATTGATTGAGAAGGAAAAGATCTTCAGATCTTATCCGAGTGGATATCGATAGAGGTCAGGCACTTGCGTGGCTACATCCAGAACCTCAGGCAAACATCGAGATCATCACAAGATAATTGGATTACCCAAAATAAAGATATAATTAAATTAGATTTAATTTTTATCCTTATTTTTATTTTTATTATCAGATTAATAAGATTAGATCTAAGGAGTCTTAGAACTGATTAGGATCTTAGAGAAATTTTTTTTTAAAGTATCTCTCTTGATCCAATCAGATCTGAACGAATCTGATCCAAAAAATAGGTTTTTCTCTTCATCTTCCTCTTCAGAGCTTGAGTCATCACTGTCCCTCTATGTTGCCACCATAGCCTTTTTTCTGTATTTCTTAAAAATCTTTTTAAGTTGAGGACATTCAGACCTAAAGTGCCCCGGCTTCTTTCATTCATATGAAATAAGAGGTTGCACCCTATTCTTTTCCTTGCTATGCTCCCCTTTGGTAGGTAGTTTCTTCCTCATCCCTTGTTTTTTCTTCAAAAATCTCTTGAACTTCCTTATGATGAGGCTATTTCTTCATCTTGCTCTTCATCTTCCATTTCATCAGATTTTTCATCTTGTTGTGTGATGGATTTGAGGGCAATTGTCTTCTTCTTCTTGATGTTGTTTCATGCTTAGCTCATGCGTCATTAGTGATCCTTGAAGCTCCTCCAAGGGTAAAATATTTAGATTTTTGGCTTCTTGGATTGCAGTCATTTTGGCCTCCCATGTCCTTAGCAAAGATCTAAGAATCTTCCTTATAAGATCGCTATTTGAATAAGACTTGCCAAGACTTTTAAGACTATTTATAATATCCGTAAATCTAGTAAATATTTTAGTTATTGATTCATCATATACCATTTTGAAAAGTTCATATTTATGCACAAGCATGTTAATTTTTGACTTCTTAACTTGATTAGTACTTTCATGAGTTACTTCTAACCTATCACATATTTTATTATCCGATATATATGTTGAAATATGATTAAATTCATTAGCATCAAAAGCATAATATAAAACATTCATGGCTCTTGCAGAGTTGAGCCATTTTCTTATCAACCTCATCCCATTCCTTTTTGGATTTGGTTGATTCTACACCATCAATTTTCTTAGTGGATATGTGTGGTCCATTAACTATGATACTCCACATATCACAGTCAAGTGCTTGTATAAATATTCTCATCTAAGCTTTTCAATAGATATAGTTTGACCCATTAAAAAATGAATGTCGATTTATGGACTGCCCCTCAGCTAGAGAAATACTAACTTGGGTTGCCATAGATCTTTGGCTCTTTGATGGTTAAATCAAAGTAGGGCTAGAGCACCAGGCTCTGATACCACTTATTGCCTAGGTATGCAACCCACGGGGGGGTGAATTTGGTTTTTAAAATTTTAATGCCAATTTAAAGTTGTCAAGATTGAATGATGATATGCAAGTAGTGTGTGTGAAGCAATTTAGGCTTGATAAATATATAAAAGATTAGAAAATAAGAATTTGATAAACTAAGAAAAGAAAGACAACAAGCACACCATAAATAATAAAAAATTATAGTGGTTCGATACTTCTCTTGCACCTACATCCACTTCCCAAGCTCCTACTTAGAAATTCAAAACCATGAAACATATTCAACTAGAATACAATGTCGGTACCTCCAACTCTAGCTATCTCAAGCTAGCACACTTATTTTCTAGGTACAAGCCAATCCTATATACTCCGATTAAAGATTTAGATTAACCCTCCCAAGTTTTGAAACTCTCCCAAAACTTGAAACAAAATAATAAAGTAGAGTATAAGAGTTAAGGACAACCAAATACAAATTTAGCTTTCTTAATGAGCAAATAAAACCTTAAGAAAGCTTTTCACAATAATGGAGAAAGCTTTTTTTATTTCTCTCAAGATTGTTGGAGACTTGAATAAGCTCTTAAGAGGTTGGTTTTGGTTAGGGCTGAGTTGAATAATGAAATCTCTTATGTTTTTTTCTTTTTCTAGCCTTTTAAATCTTCAATAGATGGAGGAGAGAATTCTAGACAAGATTTGTGGTCATTAAAAACTTTAAAAAAATCATTAAAAGCTACCAAAATAGGATATAATTAGTCATTGCAGAAGATTTCCATCACAGAATCTAGAAAATCAACTGTTCTATATTTTTGACCTTCAGAATAGCAGTGGTCGATCCTGGGGTTGACCGTTGGCATAGAGATAGTGTGCCAAATAGCCCGTTCAACAAAGGACGACCTAGAAGTCAACCCTTTTACTTCAAACTTGATTTTCTTCCAAAATATGTGTCCAAAATTTATGGGACTACCTCCAAAGGATCAAAAATCTTCTATAATTGCTCTTGAGGCTCTCAGATCAAAACATCATAAAATTATGATTTTGCCCCTGAAATACAAAAAGTCTTTTTTGAAGTCAAATTTATTAGTAATTCCCTCAAATAATTTGTAATCATCAAAATCAATTGTTGGAGCAACACATTCAATAATGACATAATTGAAACCTGAAAGTTAGTTATAGTAGAAAGTGCAAATTTTGAGGACAAAATTTATTTTAAGAAAAGAAGAAATGTAACATCTCGAATAAAGAAAAATGAATTAAAAGGTTTGTATTTATGTATGTAATTAAATTTACCTAGCCAAAGGTTGTGGAAGCTATTTCAGTGTAAATTATGGTTATCTATCATTTCGAGTCCTGAAAATTTCTAAGTTTGAGAGCTAGCACCTATAAGGAGGGCTATATGAAATATGTTTTTTCTTGGAACAAAAAATTTTGATAATTGATCTTTAGGTGTTGGTAAGTTGCAAAATAATTTTTAATAAATTAAAAAGATCCTTTAACTTATTTGTTCAGAAGCAAAAAAGTTATAAAAGTTTTAGATTTGGAAAATTTGAACTAGAACCCCAGTTTTGGTATATGATCCTTAAGGATTTTGATTTTTGTGATATTTTTATTGAATCCAAATATGGAGGTTTTTCTTACTTACTTTTATGTTTTAAAGTTAATAGAGAGTAAAGTAAATGAAGACATTAACTTGAAAAAAAGAAATGTAAAAAAGCTAAGAATTGAGTAAAGCTATGAACAGAGACTAAAGAGTTAATTTTAGAAATCCGAAAGTCCAAGCTAATCCGAAGTGAAATTGAGCCAGTCTGAGACTTAGGCAAAAGAAGTGAGTGTTCAATTTCTCTAAGAGAGCCAGCTCAATTTATGTTCGAGCTAACTTGGCTGATATTCGAGTTGACTCAATTTGGGGCTAAGCCAGCTCGGTCAGCAGGAAATTCTGGGAGCAAGTTTCATTGAGAATGTTTTAAGTTGTGGACTTAAAATAATTTTTCATGAGATGACTTAGCAGCTTGGTTGTAAAAATAAATAGCAAGAAATTCATCTAAATAACACCTATTAGGCAAGAAATTGGGTGGATTTTTGTTGGGAAGACATGTAGCAAGGTCCTTCCTAGTTTATTCTTTTATTCGAAAATAAAAGCCATCAGTTCCTGTTATGGTTGTTCTGAGTTCTAAAGTTAAGTAGAGAAGAAAGAAAAGGGAAAAGAGCTAGAGAAGGAAGGTTCTTTAATAAGAAATCAAGAAAAAATTCATTGGAAAAGAAATAAGTTCATTATAAACTAATAGGAGGAAAGAAAGGTTGCTATTATTAGAAAAAGAGAGAAGCTGGTTCTGTAGTAGAAAAATTAAGCCAGCTGAGGTACGAATTTCAGTCTCCAAACTAGATTTAAATTAAAAGTTCAATCTTTACTACTAGATGGGGGAGCTTAGTAAATCAAAATCTATGATTAGCAGCTTGAATTATAAATTTGTTTAGAATATTTTAGTAAATATACTGAAATTATGATAATTGGATTTTGGAATAGATGATGGACTGAACATGAGTTGATTATTAAAAATCCTTAGGTTAGCGCTAAGAATTACCTAACCCTAGCAAGATAAAAATAGATTGATTTAATCATCAAACTATGTTAAAAAGTCTAGTTAACCTTAAGCAAGGTGAGCAGCATGGAGCAAAAATGAAGCTAAAAAGATTTAAGAAGCCAGCCTACAAACAAAACATGCTTAATTCTAGATGTGAATGGTGTGAAACTATGTTAATCAATATATATCATTTCGATAGGAAAGGAAAAAAAAATCAAATAGTACTTTGGGATGAGCGAGAAAGCAAGGTAGTTCAATTGCCAATTAAGGTGAGTGGATTTCCATCTATAAATGGTGTTTTCAAAGTATCTTGTTATGTAAAAAGGTGTATTTGAAAAGCTTGATAGTTTCTCAGTATTTCACAGTTTACATATTTGTAGACAAGCATGGATAAAAGCTTGGTTTCTAAAATGTCTTTGTGTACTGCATATGCAAACAATAATACATATAGTTTTGATAGCATGGCTTTGTGTTGCCTAGCTATGCAATCCAAGAGGGGAGGGATGAATTAGATTTTTAAAATTTTAAAGCTAAATTAGAATAATAAAGATAATGTGATGACATGCAAGTTGTGTGTGGTGGACGATTTAAATGGGATGAAAATAAAAATAATAAGAGAGCAAGTATTTAACAAAATAAAGATGGAAAGAGAGCAAGCACATCACAAACAAGCAAGATTTATGGTAGTTCGGTGCCAACCTTGCACCTACATCCACTCCCCAAGCTCCTACTTGGGAATTTAACTTCACTAAATATATTCAATAAGAATACAACATCGATACCTCTGATCCTAGCTATTCCAAGCTAGAACACTTTTTTTCTAGGTACAAGCCAATCCAATACAATCCGATTCAAGATTTGGATCAACCTTCCCAAGTTTTGGAATCACCAAAACATAAATAAAAATAATAAAATAGAGTATGAGTGTTAACAACAATGAAATACAAAGTTAGCCCTTTTAATGAGCAAATAAAATATTAAAAACTCTTTACACAACAAAGAAAGAAGCTTTTCTGATTTTTCTCAAAGTTGTTGAAGACTTGAATAAGCATTTGAGGGATTGGTGAGCTTGAAATGAAAGGTTCTTCACTTGGAGAGGGCTTTATGCTTAGGGCTAAATTGAATGCTTGAATCTCTTATTTTCTTCCCTCCTTTTTGTGCCTATATATCTTCAATAAGTGTTAGAGAGAAATCTAGATATGATTAGAGCTGTTGGAGGACTTTAAATGCACATGAAATGCAACCAAAATAGACAAAAAAATAATCGATGTAAAAATTTTTCGTCGCAGGGGTCGATCCCATGGCAGAAAAATAGAAAATGGCCTATTTTTATTTTTTGGTCGATAAAAATAGCAGAGGTCGACCCTAGCATAGGGGTCGACCTTAGGGTCATCCCCTTTAGGGTGCTGGCCAAAAATTAGCATGCTAATCAGCTTATTTTAGTGGGGGATGACCTAGGGGTTCAACTTGGGGGTCGACCCTTTAGCTGGTGTGCTGCTCCCAAGCCTTGGAAGGCCATGGGTGGAGCCAGGGTGAGGGCTCCGAGGAGGCTACGACAAGTGTGGTCCTAGGGCTAGGATAGGAGTTGTCCTAGGATGGAGGCATCATGTAGCTCTTCACGAGCTTGAGGTTCAGGTATTGAGGGCCTCAAGGGGCTTGGTTGATGCTTCGGAGACCTGGGATACAAGGTGGAGCAAGGAACCAAAGTTAGAGCTTGAAGGCTGTAGAAAAAAAAATTTCTATAGGTTAGCCGGCCCAGTCTAAAACTAGGTCAGCTAAGTCTCAGAGCATAGGCAGAATAGAGAGCTGCACGATCGGGACTGCTGGCACGGCATAGAACTAGGTCGGCTCAGTTTGGATCAGTTTCAGACTGAGCCGACCTAGTGAAAGTTAGTCGGCTCAGTGCTGAGACTATGTCGGCTCAGTGCGCGGGTAGAGTTACGCAAGGTTCTATTTTGGGCTAGGGTCTCGGTTGATCCTAGGGGTCTTAAGGCCTGGTTCAAGTGGTCTTAAGGGGGCTAATTCATGCATGGGTTGGGTTAGCCTGGGGGAGTTTTTGAGCTAGGGTTTATTAGGATTCATGTGGAAACTCTAGGGTATATAAACTAGGATATTGTAACTTTTACAATAAGGTTGGAATATAATTAAGCTTTTCTCCCTAACCCTCTCTTCTCTCTTCTTTCTCATTCCAATGCCAAAAATCCTAGCTTCTCTCATCTTTCTTAGATCTTCTTCAGTTTGCTAGATTAACACCCAGGTTCACGCAAGAGATCTGATCTACGACTGTGGCTCCGAGCAGCTGTACGAATAACAATTAGTATCAGAGCCCGATTGAGCGTGGAGGAAGAAGATTGGCTTTTAGTAGAGATCAGCCATGAGATTCAGATCAAAAGACTTTTTCTAGGCTTCATGAGAAAGGGAGAGATCATAGGACTGTTGTCCACCATGCCTAGTCAAGGTATTTCTTAAATCTACCTATTTGCTGTTATTTGATTTGGATTGATCATGGAGAACAGCAAGATGAAGGTAGGATTAGAGAAGTTTGATGGAAAGAAAAGTTTCATGATGTGGATGGTAAGGGTGGAGGATTTGCTGGTTCAGATGAGGCTGGATTCGGCTTTGGAGGATAGGCCGGGGGAGATGATAGACAAGGAGTGGGTGTCCTTCAAGAAAAGGATATGTGCCACGATTAGGGCTTATTTGATGGATGAGGTTTTGTATGGTATGTTGGAATAGAGAACACCCAAGGGATTATGGTCGAGGCTACAGTAGCTGTACATGAGAAAGAACATGTGCAACAAGTTGATGCTGAAGAAGCATCTATATAGCCTTCGGATGCAGAAGGGCGAGGATGTTGTGGGGCATATTCAGCAGTTCGATCGGATGAGCATGGACCTGCTCAATATAGGGGTGGATTTAGACGAGGAGGACAAGAGCCTATTATTACTGTGTTCGCTATCCAGGAGCTTCGATTCTTTGGTGACAACTTTGCTGTATGGTAAGGAGACACTGGTGTACGAGGAGATCGTATCAGTGCTCAGGTCCAACAAGCAGCAGGAATGGATGATGAAGAGGGAGGTCATCCAAGAGAGTCTTGTGGTTTTAGAGAAGCATAGGAAAGGGAAGAAGAAGGGCGAACAGAGGGACAGCAAGGAGTCCAAGAGATGCTTCAAGTGCAGAGAAGTAGGGCACTTTAAGCGGGAGTGTCTGTTTTGGAAGAAGTGCAAGGGAGGAGAAAGCTCGGATTCCATTAATTCAGTCACTGATAGTGAAGAGTCGGATGAGCTCTTCATGGTCTTAGAGGAGCCCACAGGGTGCAGTGTGTCTGAGAGGGTTTTGGATAGATCTATGGAGTGCAGAGGATCCAAAGGGATAGCGATGGTGTTCGAGGTATAGTGGCAGGCCCAGTAGTGCAGCATTGGACAGTTGGCCTCGGGGCCTCGGAGATAGAGTCGACTTTTCTGGCATCAAGGGGACTTCAGTTATAGGTGAAGCATCAGGCAGATGTGGCTTCATGGGTGGAGGAAGCTGTGATACGGGTTCATAGCAGGGGGTACAGAGGGAGGATCAGTATTCCAGTACTAATGTCAAGGATGTATAGATCCAGGTGGAGAGGATTGTGTAGGGAGATAGGCATGGCTCTGATGGGATAGTGTCAGGTGGAGCATCAGGATATGCGGCAAGTGCCGGTAAAGGAATGTTGCATGATCTCCAGGAAAGTCCAAGATAAGTGATGTAGTTGCCAAGCAAAAGGATACCTATAACTCCATAGGTGGTGCAGAGAAACAAGCCAAGAACTTCAGCAGTGGAGGCAATCATCCTGAAGGCCTCAAATGGAGCTTAGCAGTTGAAGAAGAATGGCAGTGGCAAGGTGAGCATGAGGGGCTATCAGGACATGCAGGGACAGCGGGATCGTGCAGGAGGATGTTGCCAGGTGTGCCCAGACTTGGGCATACTAAGATGGAGATTGTAGGTGGTGTGGTGCTCCCAAACCTTAGGAGGCCACGGGCGGAGCCAAGGTGAGGGCTCCGAGGAAGCTAGGATAGGTGTGGTCCTAGGACTAGGATAGGAGTTATCCTAGGATGGAGGCGGCATGTAGCTCTTCACAGGCTTGAGATTTTGGTATTGAGGGCCTCAAGGGGCTTGGTTGGTGCTTTAGAGATCTGAGACATAAGGTGGAGCAAGGAACTAAAGCTAGAGCTTGAATACTACAGAAAAAGGATTTTCTGCAGGTTAGTCCGCTCAGTCTAAAATTGGATCAGCTAAGTCTCAGAGCACAGGCAAAATAGAGAGATGCACGTTCATAACTACTGGCACGGCACAGAACTGGACCAGCTCAGTTTAAGACTAAGCTAACCTAGTGGAACTTAGCCGGCTCAGTGCTGAGACTGAGCCAGCTCAGTGCACAGGCAGAGTTACGTGAGGATCTATTTTGGGCTAGGGTCTGGGTTGATCTTAGGGTTCTTAAGTCCTGGTTCAAGAGGTCTTAATGGGGCTAATTCATGTATGGGTTGGGTTAGCCTAGGGTAGTTTTTGAGCTAGGGTTTATTAGGATTTATGTGGGAACTCTAAGATATATAAACCAGGATATTGTAACTTTTACAGTAAGGTTGGAATACAATTGAGCTTACTCCCTAACTCTCTCTTCTCTCTTCTCTCTAGTTCCAATGCTAAAACCCCTAGCTTCTCTCATCTTTCTTAGATCTTCTTCAATTTGCTAGATTAACACCCAGGTTCATGCAAGAGATCAGATCTATGGCTGTGGCTCTGAGAAGTCGTAGGAATATCAGACCCTTAGGGTTGGATCCTTTTGCTAAAACTTGATTTTCTTCCAATTTTGACATTCAAAATTCATGAAACTACCTCCAAAAGATCAGAAATCTTCTAAGCTTATTCTTGAGGCATCCAAAATAGATTTTCTCTCAACTTTTTAAAATTATGATTTTACCCTTCTTCAAGCATCTTTATCAATTCAACTTTTGAAACATTCCAAATTGCCTTCAAAGATTCCAAATTCTTCTCTAATGCTCTTGAGGCTTCCAAAAAATATTGTCTTGATCTCTAACTTGATGAAATGACAACTTTGGCATTCTTCAAGCATTTTTATTAGTCTAAAAACTCTTGTATAACCTAAAATATATAATTGAACTTCTTTCAAAGATAAAAATCATTAGTACTTCTCTTAAATATTTTGTAATCATCAAAATTAATTCTTGGGATAACAATTTCCCCCTTTTTGATGATGACAAAACATGTGAGTATAAGCAAAATAAGGCATATATAGAACATTGAAGTAAAATAGTGCCATTAAAAATTTTGAATTTAAATTAAGATAACATATAAATATATTGAATTGATGTAAATTTTTAATTGGCTCATTTAGAAGAGAGGTATTAAAAACCTGCCAATCATCATCAATTAACAATTGTTGCTTATACTAAACAATGTATTTACTCCCCCTTTTTGACGTCATCAATTAAAAAACTATTCTTTCCTTATTTTGAATAAAATTTACTCCCCCTTTCTAATAAGAAGGAAGAACGTGCTCCTTAAAAGATGCTTCATAGTATAATTGATACTATATGTGAAAAATATATTCCATATTCATGACAAAATAAGATGCCAACATATGAGAGGAGTCATAAGAGTCATACATAAATACTTTTAGCCAAAATACATAAAGATGTGACATGGAGTTTACATTACATATCAGAAGTATAAGTGGTTAGCCATACAAAATAAGCACCACATACAATCAAAATTGGCCAACATATCATGAAGTAAATAATTTAAATATATGAATGCACACTTCATAAACTTTTTTAATTTATCTTTAGTTCATTACACATTTTTCATATATTTATTGCACTATAATATCTCAATTCATATCAATGAGTATTAAGATTTGAAGTATCAAATTATTGAGTATTTTAAGCATCAATTCATTAAGCATATACTCAACATTCCTCTTTTCATTTTTGATAATCATTAAAAAGTTTATGGGAAGGATTAAGAAAACCATCAAAATCAATAAGATATAGGAATGTATCAAATGAAAAATATATCAAATTCAAGAAATAAAGTCAAATAAATTATCTTCCTTTCGAAAACTTATCTTTGGATTTCAAATATGCTTAAAACATCACTTTTCATTCAGAAATTTGCTTGAATTCAAATGTCAAAGGCTCTCCCCCTTATTAAATGATTATAACTTTTATAATCAAATTTTTAAATATATATATTTTTTAAGCTTTAACAGGAGTAGAGCTTTTCAAAGTTTTGAACAAAGAAATCAAGCATAACACTTTTTTTTTTATGTATCAAACAAATCATTGTAATGTATCATCAAAATCAATTGAAATTCAAAATATATATATCAAAATAAAAAAAAATTTGATTTAATTTTAAGAGGGTATTGTTTTTAATTTCATGGGATATTTAATAAGAAAATAAGCATGTTTGATATCAATTTTGTATTGATATCACTCTCCCCCTTTCTAAAAAATATTAATTCATCTTAGGGATAAATCCTTTTCTGCCGAAGTCCAACAAGATCTCAGATAACCTCGTCCGACGACAACAACCATGGCAAACTTCAATCAGTGACTCGAGAACCTACAAGGCATTATGGGTCTCATCCAGACGAGCTTGAATAGTGATGGTGACCCTCCAAGCAGTTGAGTGTTTGGTTCCAATGCAATCCGGCCTGGCCGACCTTGAAGTTGCTTGAACCCCTTCCTAGTTGGAACTGATCAGGGCTGTTCAATATTGGTTCAACACCGAATCGATAAAACTTTTCCCTGGATGAACTTTTGTAATCTACAAAGAGTGGCGGACCTCTACATTCTCGCACCAAGAGCTTTGAGTACGTAGGCAAAAGGGCCTCATCTCCCTTTTATTAGCCTTTGGATGGCCTTGAAAATAGTTGAGCTTCAAAAATAACAATCGAGTCACAAGAGTATCAAAGTCATCCATCCATCACAAGCACCAGCCAAACTCCTCCCAATTGCCAGGCAACCGTAGAGAAGCTGAATTCCCTCCAGCCTCTAGTTTTCTGGACTCCTTCAGCAATGTGCCATCTAGGCTCCTCAAGGCCATACTCTTCCAGTCGAACTCCTATCAAACTCGATCTAATTACCCAAAGGGCTTATCGGGGGCAAAGTACCCCTCACCGAAGTCCATAACTGTCGATCTCATTCCTATTGAGATTTGTTGATCTTCTCAGAGATGATTTCATGCTACAGAACCTCTCGAAAGCACACCAAAGTTTGGCGGCATGATCTTGAATGATGAAGAAAAATTATTGCTATACTAACCCAATCCTTTAACAGAAAGTGAATGAAAGGATTTAAGTCATCCTCCTTCAAGATGAACTCCTCCTGTTGAACACCTTTTGGACGATCTTTTTCCAGTCGCCAGGCAAGCTTTCTTCAGCCGACCTCCTTCCGATCAATCTTCTTTCAGTCACTAGGCAAGCCCCCTCCAGTCGACCTCCTTTCAGTCAATTTTCATCCATCCATCTAGAAGGACCTTATCATTCACATGAATTTAGCCTACCAACTTAATACGATCCAACCTAAATGCGGACGACCTCAAAGGAGTCCAAACTTCTCTGGAACTATTACGATTCGAAGCTCTTCATTGCTAATGCCTACTCCCTCCAAACTTCAACTATTGAATTCCAATGGATTGGTGCGTCATGACAACAGACACCACCTTTCGTAACAAACTCCACGTGGCTTGAATGGCCCACTATTAGATAGTTACGATTGTCACCATCAGTTTGTTATAGGCTTCGTCTATAAAAAGGACCACCATATATGTTTTCTCTCTGGGTTCTCATTCCCCTTCCTATAACTTTGCTCCTAAATTTTCTGAGCACTCTATTTCTATTAGCTAGAAAAGCTGACTTGATCATCAAAGGATCCTGCTAGAGCCACCACCCCCAACTCTGGTTAGGACTTTATTTTACAGATCACCAATGGTGATCCCATCTTCTCCAGCTCTAGCTCAATTCCGACATCAATCAGATTCTGCACCAATAGGATTGATGCTAGAGGAAGGGCCTTTGAGCTCTTGTTCTAAAAGGATTGCTCAATCGATCTATTTGCTCTCCTCTTTGACATCCCTCTCCATTTGATCCCCTTCTGCTTCAAAAATGTCCCCAAAGAAGATGACCACTCGAAGATCCATCACCTTCGCCGTCAAAACTGAGCCAAATCTGCCTATTTCAAGACCATTATGACCATCACCATCTGCTTTACTGGTGGTAATGATGGATTAAGAGCAGTTCAACCTGCTGGTGTAGCAGGTCTGGGGCCTCACCAAAATGGTGCAGGCTATGCAGCAACCTCCGACGACAATCCAGTCAGAAAATCCCCCATTGGGATGTCAAGAACCAGTCCCAAGGAGGTACACTTGGGTTGATAGACCCGATACTCCTAGAAAGGGGAAATGGAAGGCAGTAGACCCCTACTCAGACCATGATTCTTCTCTAGAGGAAATTTTCTCCATCTATAGCTAGAAATCCTTCAAGATCCATGATTGAGATGAGGCCCTTGATCGAAAGCTTTAGAAAATGGATCGATGGATTGAGGAGCTCCGCTATGCTACCTCAACTAACCACGACAACATCTTTACTGACCCTCCTTTCTTTCAGAAAATCATGCAGGAGTTGATCCCACCGAACTTCATGCTTCCTCAATTCGAGTGCTACGATGGGACCACTAATCTGGTCGACCACCTAGAGACTTTTTGGATCATGATGTTGCTCCACAGTGCACCAAACGCTATCCTTTGCTAAGCCTTCCCATCAACTCTGAAGGGAGCAGCGAAGAGCTAGTACTCGATGCTAAAGTCGGATACGATCTTCTTCCTCAATCAAATGAGCCATCAATTTGTGTCTCATTTTATCAGCAGTCGACATCCGAGGTGAGGCTCGAACTCCCTCATCAATATCAAGCAGCAAGAAGGAAAGTCCATCCAAGCTTATATCAACCACTTCAATGCTATTGCCTAGGTGGTTTGAAACCTGGATCAGTCTGTAGCCATGGCCGCACTAAAAGATGACCTTCAGAAGAATAACCTGCTATTCTTCTGGAAAAGAAGTATCCAAAAAATTTTATTGATCTACTAGCTCGGGTTGAAGGTTATGCTTAAGCTGAAGAAGCCTTCAAATTAAAGGATGAGAAATCTATAAGAGAGTAGTAGGCAAGTAAGTCTAGCAAGCCCATAGTTGAAGAAAAGTCGAATGAAGTTCGGCCGTGCTTTTAGACTCCTAAGCACATGCAAGCTCGAACCCCTCTTCGAGCTCGCCGTCAAAGAAGCCCTGATAGAAGGGCATGAAGGAGCTCTCCCCCCAGAAGGTTCCATCACTATGCTCTCCTCAATGTTCCAAAAACTCAAGTACTGATGAAGATTAAAGAGCAGCTGCCGAGGCTAGAGAAGATGCACACTCATCCTGGTAAGTGCAATTCTAACAAGTACTATCTCTACCATCATAACCACGATCATGATACCGAAGAATATATTCAGCTCCAAGACGAGATCGATAGGAGAGATTGGCTTGGCTGATTTCTACGATGCCAGCCTGAGACAAGAGAAAATCGATCGAGAGCACTGCCATAGCTAGAACCATCAAGTAGATCGACCGTCTCTCAACATCATCAACACTATCTCTAGAGGACTTTGATGAGGCGAGGCTAGCGGATCTGAGGGGCTGGCTAAAAGATGAGGAACTAAAGAGCTCATTGCTTTCACTGAAGAAAATGCACAAGAAGTTCAGTTCCCACACAACGATGTAGTTGTAATAACTTTAAATATTATAGACTATGATGTACGTCGTATCCTTATTGATAATGAAAGTTCGGTCGATGTCTTATTTTATGATGCTTCTCTAAAATATCTATACCTAATAAGCAGCTCAGACCAATGAGTTCTCCTTTGTTTGGCTTCACTGGTGATGCAATGCTAGTTGAAGATTTAATAACTTTAACTATGGCTACAAGACGATATCCAAGATAGTCTGGGGCACATATGGATTTCTCGATAGTGAAAGCTTCATCTGCTTATAACGCAATTCTTAGCCGACCTAGTCTAAGTGCACTTCGGATAGTAGTGTCGATCTATTATTTAAAGATAAAGTTTTTGACAAGCTATAGGATTGGAGAAGTCAGAGGAGATCAAGCATTGGTGAGACATTGCTACTCAATTGCCCTGCAAAGGGGTGAGCAGTCTGACCCTTCCTTAGTTGATGGGTTGGACATCCAGGATGACCTTATAGAAGAATGGGAAGAACCCATGAAGATCTTGTCTCAGTCTCCTTGAGTGATTGAAATAAAGAGCACATAGTTCAAATCGGTTCCAATTTAAGAGAGGGGGTACGAGAGCAGCTCGTCGAACTTCTATGGAGTAATACAGATGTCTTTGCTTGGATCCCTATAGACATGCTCAGAATTGATGCTGAAGTCATGGAACATCGTCTGGCTGTTGATGCCAAACATCAGCCAGTGAAAGAAAAGATGCGTAGCTATGCCCCAGAGAGTCAGAAGGCAATTATAGAAGAAGTTGACAAGCTCCTCAAGGCTGGATTCATCAGAGAAGTCTTCTATCCGAACTAGATTTCTAATGTGGTCCTTATCAAGAAGACGAATGATAAGTAAAGAATGTGCATAGACTTAAAAAAGTTGAACAAGGCCTATCCAAAAGATAGTTATCCCCTACCCAGAATTGATTAGCTGGTAGATGCAACTTCGATCCATGAGCTCCTCATTTTCATGGATGCCTTTTTAGGCTGCAATCAGATCCGAATGGCATCGGAGGATGAGAAAAAAATTACTTTTATTATAGAGTCATACCTTTTGGACTCAAAAATGCAAGAGCAACATACTAGCACCTGGTCAATAAGATCTTCAAGGAGCAGATCAATCGCAATATAGAGGTATATGTAGATGACATGCTTGTCAAGAGTCGAGCTTCAACAGATCACATAGCTGACTTTGAGAAGACCTTCAATGTTCTTCGAAGATACAAGATGAAGTTGAACTCGATCAAGTATGCCTTTGGAGAAGTTCTTGGGATTCATGGTGTTGAAGTGCGGGATTAAAGCAAATCTAAAGAAGATCTAGGCCATTCACAAGATGACTATCCCAAAATCAATAAAGAAAGTTCAATGCCTAACAGTAAAGATGGCAACTCTAAACCACTTCATCTTGAGGTCAATCGAGCGATGCATGCCATTTTTTTGAGTTCTCAAACAGCTAAAGAACTTCTACTAGACTGCTAAATGTCAATAGGTGTTTGAAGAACTCAAGAGCTACCTTAGCTCACCTCCTTTATTAGCCAAGCCCGAATCTGGAGGACTGTTTTTGTACCTAGTGGTCTCTCTAGTGGCGAAAGTGCAATCCTAGTCAAGGAAGAGGTGAAAGTGCAGTAGCCGATCTACTACATAAGCTGAGTCTTGAGGGACGCTGAGATCAGGTACACTAAGCTAGAAAAACTAACTTATGCTTTACTGATTATAGCCTGGAGACTCGGACCTTATTTTTAGGGGCACACTATAATCCTCATCATTGATCAACCAATCAGGGCAGTTCTTCATCAAATAGATGCCTCCAAAAAAATTACAAAATGGGCAATTGAACTTACAGAATTTGACATCAACTTTCAACCTCGGCCATCAATCAAAGCTTAAATACTGATAGATTTTATAGTAGAATGTACTATCTCAGATGAGACCAAATTTGAATAGAATGAAATCAGCATTTCATGGTTGCAGCTGAGCTCCATTGAAGAACGGGCCGATTTTCCCAAAGGCTTTTGGGCCCTGTATGTGGATGACTTATCCAATGCTTCGACAGTAGGCACCGGATTGATCTTGGTAAACCCAGAAGGAGTCATTGTCGAATACGCACTGTGCTTTGAATTTTCTATAATAAATAATGGGAGTGAATATGAAGCTCTGATTGTGGGATTAAGGATAGCCAAGGAGTTGAAAGCAGACCAGTTGCAAGTTTACAATAATTTCCAACTAGTGGTTGGACAAGTTAGTGGTAATTATGAAGCTCGGGAGGAAAGCATGATAAAATATCTTGAGAAAGTGAGGAACTTGATTTTAGCCTTCAACAATTTTAGCATTTGGCAGATTCCAAGAGCAGAAAATGCCAGAGCTGACCTTCTTTCTAAATTGACCATAGTAGCTCCAACCAAACTGCCTAATGAAGTCTTCTTTGAAGTTCTAAAATGCCTATGTTTGGAAGAATCGCAGTCTGTGATGCAAGTCGAGCATTAGCCGAGCTAGATTGATCCACTAGTCACTTACCTCAAAGACAGAGTTCTACCTCATAATCCAAAAGAAGCTCGAAAATTAAGAAATCAAGCCTCCCAATATGCTTTATACGAGGGCAAGTTATGCAAAAGATCATATTCTTTGAAGCCTACTTTGCATTATGGTAAGTGCATGAAGGAATCTACGAAAGTCATCCGGGGGCAAGATTCTTATCTTACAAACTACTTTAGTAGGATTACTATTAGTCGACGATGTACCATGATTCTATGGAGTACGTCAGAAAGTACAACCAGTGTCAAAGAAATGCAAATATTCAAAGACAATCAGCCTCTGAGATTATACCATTGAGTGCCCCATGGCCATTTGCACAATGGAGAATGGACATACTCAGGCTCGTTCCCATGGTGTCTGGATAGTGAAAGTTCCTCTTGGTGACAATTGATTACTTCATAAAATGGGTCGAGGCTGAACATTTGGCAAAGACCACCAAAGCCAAAGTATAGGACTTTGTTTGGAAGTCGATTATTTATAAATTCGGCCTACCTTGGACTCTCATAATAGACAATGGACGATAGTTTGTTGGAGCAAATTCGCTGAGTTTTGTAAAGAATTGAATATCTCCCATAATTTTATATCAATAGCCCATCCACAAGTTGACGGTGAGGCCAAGATAACCAACAGAATCCTACTATAAGGTATTAAAACAAGACTTGAAAAAGCAAAAGAAACTTGGGTAGATAAAATCTAGCATGTACTCTTGGCATACTGAACTATCCAAAGACTTTCAATTGGAGAGACTCCATTTGCCGTGGCCTTCGAAACTAAGGCAGTCATCCCAATAGAGGTTAAACTTTCGTTGACATGAGTTGTAAAATTCAATGAGTAGTAGAACTCACTGAATGTTAGGTCTAACCTTGACTTATTAAAAGAAAAGAGAGAAGAAGCTCAAGTTCAGATGGTAGCCTACAAGCAGAAAGTAGCTCGCTACTACAACTCCAAGGTCAAAGGCAAAGTATTCAAAGTGGGAGACTTGAAACTTCAACGAGCAGCTGTTTCACAACCTTAAAATCAAAGAAAGCTCGCACCAATTTGAAAAGGCCCGTATGAAGTCAAGGAGGTCATCCAGCCCAAAACTTATTACTTGAAGGAGCTCAGAGGAGCAATACTTCCACAATCCTGAAATTCGGAGAACTTGCGAATATATTATCAGTAATTTTACCTTAATAAAATTCTCTCTTTTCAATATCTCTATCTTTTGATGCAAAATTAAATAATGATAGGGAATGACTTAACCAAATTTTATCTTAAATGAAGATGAAGATCTCTGGTTATTTAAGACAGGAGGAGGGGAGAGGCCCTTCTAATGGCCCTTTTGAGCCCCTACTGTCCTATTAGGAACAGGAGAAGAATCTCATCCTAACTTAAGCAAAATAAAGACCTCCAGTTATTTAAGCCAGGAGGGGGGAGAGGCTCTTTCAACGATTCTTTTGTGCCCCCACTGCCCTATTAAGAATAGGAGGAGAACCTCGTCCTAACTTGAGCAAAGTGAAGACCTTCGGTTATTTAAGCCAAGAGGAGGGGAGAAGTCCTTTCAACGGTCCTTTTGTGTCGCCACTGTTCAATTAGGAATAGGAGGAGAACCTCATCCTAACTTAAGTAAGATGAAGAGCTCTAGTTATGTAAGACAGAAGGAGGAAAGAGGCCCATTCAATGGTCCTATCGTGCCCCTACTATCATATTGGGAATAGGAGGAGAACCTTGTCCTAACATGAACAAAGCAATGACCTTCAATTATGTAAGACAGGAGGAGGGGAGAGGCCCTTTCAGTAGCTCTTTAGTGCCCTTACTATCTTGTTAGGAGCAGGAGGAGAACCTCATCCTAACGTGAGCAAGAATTAACTATGTTAGGAATAGGAGGAGAACTTCATCCTAACATGAGCAAGAACTAACTACATCAGAAATAGAAGGAGGATCTCATCCTGACATGAATGAAGACCTTCAGTTATCTAAGACAGGAGGAAGACTTCATCCTGACAGAAGTAGAAACCTACCACGTCAGGAATAGGAGGAGGACCTTGTCCTGATAGGGGGTTAGAGTGAAGGCTGACCTCATCAAGGATAGGAGAAGGACCTCATCTTGACAAGGGGGTTAAAAAAAAATAACTAAGTTAGAAACAAAAGGATAACCTCATCCTGGCATAGATAAAGATCTCTAGTTATGAAAAGATAGAAGAAAAATTAATTCTCAACAATCATTTTAATAGAAGATAAGGCAAAGAAAATAGAAAAATCAATGGACATCAAATCCATACCAAGCAAAAAAGATGATTGAAGAAAATATTGCTTTATTGAAGTCGAGGTTCATTACAAAGCAGAGGTCCACAAGACCATTTACAAAAAAAAAAAAGAAGAAAGAAAAAGAAAAAATGGAAGGAAGGCAGAGCTATTGACAGACATTCAACCCACATAGAGCAAAAATAAGAAAAGATATCATTCCATTAAAATCAATGTTGGGTACAAAATAAAGGTCTGCAATATCGGTTACAAAGGTAACAAGGAAAAAGTCAAAGTTCTAAGAGAGATCTGATTCCTTGAACTTCGTATTGCTAGCCATCACCAAAGATTCTTTCAGGATGACAATCTCTTCCTAGAGCTCCTTTCTTCTTATCAAGTTATTGTGGAATATCCTATCATCCCTTTGATAGTTATCTTTTGACACTCACAATCTTTTCCTCAAAACTTTCAATTCAGCTTCAGCATCCTTGATAGCTTGTTGTTTGTGAATCAATTGAAGCTTCAATCATTGAACTTCGACTTTCTCAATCCCAATCAATTTTGAGAGTTCCCCTGTGACCTACTTCAGGGGGGTAATCTCCTATGAGTCCCTACTTGTGCTGGATCGATGACCATCGAGCCACCTCGCTGTTAGTATCTCAGAGCTATTGCTTAAGGTTGGATATCCTCCCATACCAGTCCAATTGGTAGGTCTCATAGGCAGACTCGACATCATACAGTTGCTTCTAGAGTACAGAAAATCTCTGAGACCAATCCTATTCCTATCGGGCTTTGTTGGATGACCATGATGAACTACCCTCCAATAGCTGAATTTTCTCTTTCGCCATCTTAAGCTGAACTTCGAGGGAGCTAACCTTTTGTAGTTGACGCCCAAGACTTATCATTGGCACTTTTCCTAAGTTCAGCCAACTCTCTCTTAAAGTTTTCTTTCTTGATATTGAAGCTCATGAAATTTTTCATGTGTAATTTGCGGAGGCGAGTGACCTCAATCGTCGCCCCCAAGGCATTTATTTCTCGATCTCTGAAGCTCAATTTTCATCTTCATCAACTTCTTCTTCAGATGATGGAATTTTTCTTTAAATTTTTGATTATGGGTTTTATAGGGATACCTTAAGATGCTGGCTCGATATCAGTTGGAGATGACTGGCCTTGACTACGATCACTAGAAGGATTATAAACAACACCAATCATGACACAAGTGTAAAGGAAAGAAAGTTCATTTTCACTTCTCAAAATATTTAGCATACATCAAAAAAAAAGTACAAGTTAATAAAATATTTTTAGACCTTGGTTGGTATCGAAGCAGGTGAGGTCAGTGCATTCTTTGCAACTTTAGGCTCAAGGACAGACTCGAGAGCTCCAGCTGCAAGTTTGGGAGCATCCGGAGCAGGTTCAGCAGCAGGAGAGGCAGCACCAGCATTGGAGGGACTAGCTTCTTTACTGGGTTCTTCTATTAAATGGTCGAGGTTTACCTCTGAAAAGTTTTTCGCGACCCTCCTCATGCAGATCTCAAACCCCAACAAGAAAGCTTCCTAGGCGACAGTGATCTTGACATCCTCCATAGCTTTAGAATACTTGAAGGCTTCGACAGCCCACTCCCATTCAATGCCAACCTCCTCTTCTAGCTGCTTCTTCTTCTCTTTTGCAAGAGTCAAAGCAGCCTTCAGTCCCACAGAAGCCTCTTCTTCTCTCCGTAATGCCTCCCTAAGGTGCTCGACTTTCACAGTTTGTATCTCATAGGCCATCTTTAAGCAATCGACCTCAGCCTGAACCCTCTCAGTCTCTGCCTGAGCCTCTTGAAGGACTTTGGAAGCCTCGGCCTGGTGAAGATTAGCTACCTTCGAATGGGCAAACAAGTAATGCCCTAGCTGCAAGATGGAAAGAAATTGAGTCAGAACATCGGAAGTGCATCCTTCATTCGAACAAGTTTGGGAAAGTTGGTTACCTCAAGGTAGGTAGCGGAGGATTCATCAAACCTCTCCACATTCTCTTTTCGAACCATTATGTCAATAATGTGTAGGAGAATGCTGCCCTACATCAGATACTGGATGACCTTCTGATCATCCAAAAAATCCTACTCCTAGCTAGAGGTCTCGCCGTCAGAGCACCTGACCTTCCTCTTGACCTTCCTATTGTCCACAACGTCCTAGGCATCACTTAGCTCTGATACTAATTATTGTTCCTACGGCTACTCGGAGCCACAGTCGTAGATCTGATCTCTTGCATAAACCTGGGTGTTAATCCAGCAAACTGAAGAAGATCTAAGAAAGATGAGAGAAGCTAGGGTTTTGGTGTTGGAACCAAAGAGAAGAGAGAAGAGAGTTAGGAAGAAAAGCTCAATTGTATTTCCTTTCTTCATTATGAAAGTTACAATGCCCTAGTTTATATACCCTAGAGTTTCCACATGAAACCTAATAAATCCTAGCTCAAAAACTCCCTTAGGCTGACCCAATACATGAAAGCACTCACCAAGCTCAAGTCTCACATGCTCTCATCTCCTAGATCTAATTCCAACTCATACATGAATTAGCCCCCTTAAGACCTCTCAAACCAGGCCTTAAGACCCCTAGGATCATTCTAGACCCTAGCCTAAAATAGACCATCGTGTAACTCTGTCCGCGCACTAAGCCCGCTCAGTCTCAGCACTGAGCTAGCTAAGTTTCACTGGGTCGGCTCAATCTGAAACTTAGCCGGCCCAGTTCTGTGCCATGCCTGCAGTCCCAAAACTTGACCTTTCTATTTTACCTATGCTCTGAGACTTAGCTGACCCAGTTTTGGACTGAGCCGGCTAACCTACAGAAAATCTTCTTTCTATAGTCTTGATTCTCTAGCTTTGGTTCCTTGCTCCATCTTGAATCCCAGGTCACTGAAGCACCGAACAAGCCCCTTGAGGCCCTCAATACCCAAACCTCAAGCCCGTGGAGAGTTACATGCCACCTCCACCCTAGGACAACTTCTGTCTTAGCCCTAGGACCACACCTATCCTAGCCTTCTCAGAGCCCTCACCGTGGCTCTGCCCATGGCCTCCCAAGGCTTGGGAAAACCACACCACCTACAATCTCCACCTTGGTGTGCCCAAGCCTTGGCACACCTGGCAACATCCTCCTACATGATCTTGCTGTCCCTATATGTCTTGATAGCCCCTCATGCTCACCTTGCCACTGCCATTCTTCTTCAACTGTTGAGCTCCCTTTGAGGCCTTCGGGATGACCGCCTCTACTGCTAAAGTTCTTGGCTTGTTTCTCTGCACCACCTTTGGAGTTGTGGTATCTTTCTGCTTGGCAGCTGCATCACTTATCCTGGACTTCCCTGGAGATCATGTAATGTTCTCTTTTTCGCACTCACCACATATCCTGATGCTCCACCTGACATTGTTCCCTCAGAGCCATGCCTATCTCCTTACATAATCCTCTCCACCTAGATCTGTACAGCCCCAACACTGGTGCTGGGTGCAAGGATATAGGTCCTCCCTCTACACTCCCCTGCTCTGAACCCATGTCACAACTTCCTCCACCCATGAAGCCACCTCTTCCTGGTGCTCCATCTGGAACTAAAGTCCCCCTGATGCCATAGAAGCTAACTCTATCTCCGAGTCCCCCAAGGCCAACCACCCAATGCTGCACTATTGGGCCTGCCACTGTACCTCGAATACCATTGCTGATCCTTTGGACCCTCTGCACTCTGCAGACCTATTCGAAACTATCTTAGATACATCGCACCCTATGGGCTCCTCCGAGACCACCAAGAGCTCATCCGAATCTTCACATTTAGCGACTGTACTGATGGAATCCGAGCTTTCTCCTATCTTGCATTTTTTCCAAAGCAGACACTCCCACTTAAAGTATCCTATTTCTCCACACTTGAAGCATCTCTTGGACTCCTTACTGCCCCTCTGTTCGCCCTTCTTTCCTTTCCTATGCTTCTCTAAAACCATAAGACTCTTCTTGAAGACCTCCCTCTTCATCATCCATTTCCACTACTCATTGAACCAAGCACTGATACGATCTTCTCATACACTAGTGTCTCCTTACCATACAGCAAAGTTGTCACCAATGAATCGAAGCACTCGGGGTAACAAACACAGCAACAATAGACTCTTGTCCTCCTCTTCTAAATCCACCCCTATATTGTGCAAGTCCATGCTGATCTTGTCAAACCGCTTAATATGCCCCACAACATCCTCCCCTTCCTGCATCCAAAGGCTATATAGTTGCTACTTCAACATCAACTTCTTGCACATGTTCTTTCTCATGTACAAATACTGCAACCTCAACCATAATCCCTTGGGTGTTCTCTCCTCCAATACTTTACAAAACCTCATCCGTCAAATAAGCCCTAACTGTGGCACATGCCTTTTCTCCAAGGACACCCACTCCTTGTCTGTGATCTCCTTTGGCCTATTTTCCAAGATCAAATCCAACCTCATCAGAACTAGCAGATCCTCCATCCTTACCATCCACATCATGAAACTTTTCTTTCCATCAAACTTCTTAGACCCTACCTTCAATCCACTATTCTCCATGATCAATCTGAATCAAATAACAGCAAACAGATAGATCTGAGAAATACCTTGACTAGGGATGGTGGACAGCAGTCCTGTGATCTCTTCCTTCCTCATAAAGCCTAGAGAAAGCCTTTAGATCTGAATCTCGCTGTTGATCTCTACTGAAAATTGATCTTTTTCCTCCTTCACGCTCAACCTGGCTCTGATACCAATTATTGTCCACAACATCCCAAGCATCACCTAGCTCTGATACCAATTATTGTTTCTACGGCTGCTCGGAGCCATAGCCATAGATTCGATCTCTTGCATGAACCTGGGTGTTAATCCAACAAACTGAAGAAGATCTAAGAAAGATGAGAGAAGCTAGGGTTTTGGAGTTGGAACCAGAGAGAAAAGTGAAGAGAGTTAGGGAGAAAAGCTCAATTGTATTCTCCTTCTTCATTGTAAAAGTTACAATGTCCTCGTTTATATATCCTAGAGTTCCTACATGAACCCTAATAAACCCCAGCTCAACTTTCTTAGGCTAACCTAATACATGAAAGCAATCATCGAGCCCAAGTCTCACATGCTCTTATCCCCTGGATCTAATCCCAACCCATGCATGAATTAGCCCCCTTAAGATCTCTCAAACTGGGCCTTAAGACCGCTAGGATCAACCCAGATCCTAGCCTAAAATAGACCCTCGTGTAACTCTACTCGCGCACTGAGCCCGCTCTTTCTTAGCACTAAGCTGGCTAAGTTCCACTAGGTCGGCTCAGTCTGAAACTAAGCCGTCCAGTTCTGTGCTGTGCTTGCAATTCCTAAACTCGATCTTTCTATTTTGCCTATACTCTAGGACTTAGTCAACCTAGTTTTGGACTGAGCCGGCTAACCTATAGAAAATCTTCTTTCTACAGTTTTGGACTGAGCCGACCTAGTTTTGGATTGAACCAACCTAGTTGTCTTAGGATGGAGAGTTACATGCCACCTCCATCCTAGGATAACTCCTGTCCTAGCCCTAGGACCACACCTATCCTAGCCTCTCCGAAGCCCTCACCCTAGCTCCGCCCATGGCCTCTCAAGGCTTGGGAGCACCACATCACCTACACTTCTTGACGATGGCATTTTTTTCCTTTTTCTTCCTCTTCTCGACAACTTCCCCCCATTCAAGAGATGTGGAGGGAGCAGCTTCATCAGGCAGGGCCAAACTTGGTGCTGCTACATCAAATTCCAGGATGGACACTGCCTAGATTGGCATGGCCAAGATTGGCTCTTTGACACGAGCCTTCTTTGATGGCTCCCTAGTAGATCTGCCCTTCCTCTTGAGGGACTTGATCCCCTTCGCCAAGTGGTTTCGCTCCTTAGGGGTCATTTCTATAATAAAAAAAGTTAAAGTTAGAAAAAAAAGGAGACCATATCCAATTGGCAGGTCATAGGGAGCTACCTACTGGACTACGAGAACTAAGACCAAGGATGAATAAGGTCTGATCATCTAGGAGTTTGAAAATTAAAGGAGCTGGTGTTATGGTATCAACTCGCTCTTATACCAAACTGTTGGGATATCAGCTGTACTGATATTGCTTGTTAAGGATCTAGTACCAAATTATTATGATAGAAAGATGGAAGAAATAAAATAAGAAACTAATCAAGTACATAGATCAGCCTAAAGGCTCACCTCCATGGGGCATGCAAAGCTTCACTATGAAAGAGAAAAATAGATACAAGAGGAGAACACCCACTCTCAACTCACCGTACATAAATCTCTCTCAATTAAAAGCTATTCTCACAAAAACTCTCTCAGAATCCTAAGAAGACTTATAGAAGCTACAAAATGCTCTGCCCTCATAGCCTCCTCATCAGATGCTATGCGCCTATTTCTTCTCTCTCTTGCAGGCTATACGTACTCGGGGCTCTACCAAGCTCTTCTCGATGGTTGCCTATGCCTCTCTACGTGCCTCTCACGCCACATGCACCATCTCTTTTTGCTCCATACCACCTCAATCCTTTAAATAGGATGAGAATCTTCTTCTCAATAGTTCACAGGAGTCCTTATAGGGCTCGTTCTTCTAATATGAGTCAAACATGTCCTTGATGGAGTCTTGAAATATTTTTCGATCTTCAGATCATGACCACAACCCTCCATGGCCACTGAATCCTGTGATCTAAGTGCAACTCCCGTAGACCCCTTCGATTAATCATAATCCAAGTACAAACAGATAAAACCCTATCGTGTTCTGTTCACCTCAATCGAGCTAGCTCGATTAGGGGTCAAGCTGGCTCGACTGTATCTTGCTCGAACTCTTGCTATCTATCTGCCTAAGAGAGCCAGCTCGATGGGCTGGCTCGATCGTGTATTAGAGCCAGTCTGACTACTATGCTAAAAACTAATTCTCTTCTTGCTGTGGGTCAAATTTGAGACATCAAATCCTAACAATCTCCACCTCGACTCAACATTCAGCCTCCATCTGACTTTCAGAGCTTGTGATCCATCTTGCCTCCATGCCCTGGAGCATGCCTACTGATCATGGATGGGCAAATATGGAAATCAAGCCAGGATGCTCGATCCTACCTCTATCAATGGTTGTGATCCTCTTGATCTGAGATCTGCTCGGAGAATTCTCTTGCGACAATAGGAACTTCACTCTGCAATATCGCCTCTTGTCCTCTCTAGTCTCCCATATCATGCATGATCCATCTCCATCAGGAGATCAACCTTGCACTGAGATCCCTCTTGCTCTTGAAGCTCCACCTTGCATCGGGCTTCCTGCCAAATAATAATATTCTATTGTCTTGTTCTTTCACTCTAATATCATCCGATCATCGTGTATGACCTTTAGAATTCAATCATCAGCTACCCACCTATATCTATTTAAATCTAGTTTGCTTAGTGAGATAAGATTCCACCTAAAGTTGGGTATGTATCGGACCTCCCCTAATCTCCTCATTACACCATCATGTGTCTTCCAACTAACCGTCTCGACATCTCTGATCACACAGTTTGATCCATTCATAGGTAAATAGTGCCATCATTGCTCTCTAGGGAGTCAAACTGCTCTTTTCTACAACAAACATGATATGTGCAGACAGAATCTAAAATCTACTACTCGAAAGAACTAGATACCTCATCAGATACCTCCAAAACATCATCCTCTGACTCGCTACTAGCCATCGCTATCGTAGCCCTCATTCAATCCTTGAGTTGTGGACAATCCTTGACTCGATACCCCAACTCGTCGCACTTGTAGCATCTGATCTTGCTAGGATCCCTTATCTTGGATCATTCTTCTCACAATTCTCTATCGTTCAATCTACTGCCTCCTACTCCTCCATAAATCGCTAAAGTTGAGCTACCATAATTTGAGCTCAAAGCAAGATTCTCCCTCCTAAGAACCTCATTCTAGAGTATCACTGCATTGATCTCGTCCATCTTGATGGTGCTCTTTTCCACTAGAAGAATAGTCATTAAGAACTCATACGAAGGGGGGGAGCGATGCTAACAAGACTAATGCCATGGTCTTCCCTCAAATTTTTCACCAACGCTGAGGAGGTTGATGAAGATCTTCTAAAAGTTGGATAGATGCTCTCGCATGCTTTGGCCTTTATCCATCCACAGCTAGTAGAACTACCTCCAAAGGAATAGCATGTTGGTGAGCGACTTCGTCATGTACAACTCCTCGAGCTTCGACCATAGTGCTATTAAAAGAATCTTGCCAAGTACATGGACCACCACATCATCCGCTAGGTACAAGTAGATCATGCTCACCATCTACATCTGGATTCATTTTCAATCCTTAACCTCTATGGTGGCTAGCATCTCGTCATATAAGAGAGCGTCGACCAATCCATGTTGGATGAGGACATCCTTTACCCTTGCTTGCCATAAGAAGAAATTGCCCTTTCCATCAAATCTGTTGATCTCTATCTTGATTATGTTTATCTTCTTCATATTCTTCAACCTCTATCGACTGCTACAATCTATGCTTCAGTACTATCTGGCTCTGATATCAATTATTATGGTATCAACTCACTCTGATACCAAACTATTAGGATATTAGCTACTCTGATACCACTTGTTAAGGATCTAGTACCAAATTATTATGACATAAAAAAGAAAAAAATAAAATAAGAAAAAAATCAAGTACGTGGATCAGCTTAAAGGCTTGCTTCCATGAGGCACATAAAGATTCACTATGAAAGAGAAAAATATGTATAAAAGGAGAACACCCACTCTCAACTCACCATACATAAATATCTCTCAACTAGAAGCTATCCTCACAAAAACTCTCTCAAAATTCTAAGGAGACCCATAGAAGCTACAAGATGCTCTGCCCTCATAGCCTCCTCGTCGGATGCTATGCACCTGTTGCTTCTCTGTCTCACGGGCTGCACGTACTCAATGCTCTGCCAAGCTCCTCTCGATGGTTGCCTGAGCCTCTCTACATCCCTCTTAGGCCACATGTGCCATCTCTTTTTGCTCCACAGCACCTTAGTCCTTTAAATAGGATGAGAATCTTCTTCTCCACATTTCATAGAAGTCCTAACAGGATTCGTTCTCTTAATATGAGTCGAACATGTTCTTGATGGAGTCTTGAAATATTTTTTGATCTTCAGATCAGGAATGCAACTCTCCATAGCCACTGGATCCTATGGTCCATGTGCAACTCCCATAGACCCCTTGGATTAATCATAATCTAAGTCCAAATAGAAAAAATCCAATCATGTTTTGTTTGCCTCCATCGAGCCGGCTCGATCAGGGGTCGAGCTGGCTCAACTGCATCTTGCCTGAACTCTTGCTATCTATCTGTCTGAGAGAATTGGCTCGACTATGGTTCGAGATGGCACAATCTCAATCCAAACTGGATCAACTGCGTATCAGAGCCAGCCTGACTGCTATGCTGAAAATTGATTCTCTTCTTGTTATGGGTCGAATTTGAGGTGTTAAATCCTAACAGCTAGGTAGTTCTTTAGTTTTTCGGCTGAGTCCCAATCTTCTTTCTTAAGCTCAGGAGTTTGGTGGGTTGAATCCCTTATTTTTTTCCAAGAAGGAAGTCCTAGTTCTAAGGAAGGACATGAAATAAAAAAAAACTTTTTCTTTCAATTATGAATGAAAGAAGGGGCACCCTTGAGCAACCCCTTCTTGTCGAACTGGGGAGACACATACCATCAATCTTTGATGATCGGATGGTGTTTGAATGTGAAGAAATTGCAAAATAGAGAGATGGTAGGTCGGACGTCGGCCATAATACATAAAGAAAGAAATCCTATGACGAACTTAAATGAGCTCAGCACCATAGCAGCAAAGAAAATATTTAAGAACATAAATAAGTTGACTACAAAAGAGGGTATTGGTAGCCGGAGTCCTGCACAAAGAATTTCAGCATACAAACAAACCCGGCCAGGAGGTGGAGAGCAGGCTTGGTCACTAGGTCTGGAGAGTTCGAGCTCATACTCAGAAGAAATTTCAAACTGGATCCTAATCAATGAAAGATCTTTAGGCTAAAGTTTGCAGGTGATGGTATCAGAAATGAAGGATGGTCAAGATACTTCTACAGGTTCGGGATTCTTATGGAAAGGATCCATCGATGCCAAATAAGCCAAACTCCTGGAACAAGTCAATCAAGATCCTTCAATGGACATGTGGATCAAACTAAATTAAAAGAATTCCTCCAAAAAATCAAGCAAAATAAAACTCAAGACACTTTTGAAGAATCGAATGGACAAAGATGCTAAAAGGCAAGAATAATCGAAAGGAGAGTCTAGGGATTGACCTAAACCGATGGGGAAGAGTAGGGAGATGGCGAGCTCGATCAAAATCAAGAAGGAGAAACCCCGAGAATTGAAGAAGATGATGGAAGACACTGGTACTCTAGAGCAAGATGGAGATGAAGACCAGAAGGAAGATAGAGGAGACCCGGGTGAACTAAAATCCTAAAGGAAGATGATGAGCTTTAATTGCTGAAAGAGTCTGAGGCAGTCATGATTGTAGGTCTTCACTGACCAACCTTAGGTTGACATGTATCTCTCTCATCATGGCAACAGAGCGGCAATAGACAGAACCTTTATTGCTCCTTACCTTGGGTGCTGCTTTGGTGGGAGTTTCAAAAATTCATCTTTTCAAGTCGAGTCATATTGAAGAAGCTTCGATGCTAGTGCAAAAAATGCCGAGACTAGCTATCCTATTGGTGCGGAAAGAGAAAAAGGACTTTGGCACTCATATTTTTTTACTCCCTTCCTCCAAATTTTGAACTTGAGAGTAAAGGGGCTTATGTTAGGTGTAAACCCTTTCTTGTCGAAGTCTAACAAGATCTCAGATAACCTCGTCCGATGACAACAACCATGGCAAACTTCAATTAGTAACTCAAAAATCTATAAGGCATTACGAGTTTCACCCAGAAGAGCTTGAACAGTGATGGCGACACTCCAAGTAGTTGAGTGTTCGATTCCAATGCAATCCAACCTGGCCGACCTTGAAGCTGGTTGAACCCCTTCCCAGCTGAAACCCATCAAGATTGTTCAATAGTGGTTCAACATCGAATCGATAGAACTTCTCCCTGGATGAACTTCTACAATCTATGAAGAGTGGCGGACCTCTACATTCTCGAACCAAGAGCTTTGAGTATGTAGGAAAAAGGGCCTCGTCTCCCTTTTATTAGCCTTCGGATGGTCCTAAAAATAGATGAGCTCCAAAATGAATGAATGAGTCATAAGAGTATCAAAGTCATCTACCCATCACAACTGCCAACCAAGTTCTCGCCAGCCAAACTCCTCCCAATCACTAGACAACCTCAAAGAAGTCAAATTCCCTCCATCCTCCAGTCTTCCGGACTCCATCAGCAACATGCCTTCTGGACTCCTCCGGGCTGGACTCCTCTAGTCGAACTCCTGTTAAACTCCATCTAGTTGTCTGAAGGACTTATCAGGGGCAAAATACCCCTTGTCGAAGTCCTTGACTGTCAACCTCATTCCTACTGAGATTTGTCGATCTCCTTAGCGATGAGTTCATGCTATAGAATCTTTCGAAAGCATACCAAAGTTCGACGACATGATCTTGGATGATGAAGGCAAATTATTACTATACTAATCCTATCCTTTGACTAAAAGTGAATAATATGATTTAAGTCATCCTTCTTCTAGATGAACTCCTCCTACTGAACACCTTCTGGACAATCTCCTTTTAGTTGCCAGGCAAGCTTCCTTCTACGGACCTCCTTCTGATCAATCTCCTTCCAGTCACCAGGCAAGCTCCCACTAGTTAACATCCTTCCAGTCGATCTCCTTCCAGCCATCTAAAAGGACCTCATCATTCACATGAATTTAGCCTACCAACTCAATACGAACCAACCTATATGTGGACAACCTCAAAGGAGCCCGAACCTCTCTAGAACTATTGCAATTTGAAGCTCTTCATTACTAATGCCTACTCCCTTTGAACTTCAGCTATTGAATCGCAATGGACTGGCGCGTCATGACAACAGACACCATCTTCCATAACAAACTCCACGCAGCCTGAACGGCCCATTATTAGATAGTTATGGCTATGACCATCAGTTTGTTACAAGCTCTATCTATAAAAGAAACCATCTGATACATTTTCTCTCTGGGCTCTCATTTCCCTTCCCATTACTCTACTCCTAAATTTTATGAGCACTCCATTTTTGTTGGCCAAAAGAGCTGACTTGATCGTCGGAGGATTCTACCGAAGCCACCACCCCCAACTCCAGTTAGGACTTTGTTTTGCAGATCGTCGGCGGCGATCCCATCTTCTTAAGCTCCAGCTCAATTCCGACGTCAACCATATTCTACAACAACAATTCAGATTTTTCAAGTCAATATAGAGGGATAGAGCTTTTCATGATATTTTAGTACATTTGATAGCAAGAAAAGTATGTCTAATGTTAAATTTCTATTTGATACCATCTATTGCCCAAGTATGGCTACCCAAGAGGAGGGGTGAATAGGGTTTCTAAAATTTAAGCTTAAGATATGAGTATTTCAAATTAATTAAGTGTCCAGATGAAACTAGCTAGATAATGTGCAGTAAATAAAAGTAATAGAGTAAAAGCATACAATGACAAATACATAAATTTTATAATGGTTGGGTGCCAAACTCAGCACCTACATCCACTATCCAAATATACCCCTTGGGAATTCAACTATAATTCTTAATAAGAATTATAGTTCGATTATTTTTTAGGCTCACAATTAAATTCAGTTGGTTTTTTCTAGCTCACCAACCAAAACTATACACGATTATTTTTTGGGCTCACAATCAATCCAGTTAGTTTTCCCCGGATCACTAACCAAAATCTCACAAGTGATTATTTTTCTTTAGACTAACAATCAACTCCAATTGGTTTTACCTTTGGCTTACCAATCAAACCAATACAACATTCAACTCAAGGCTTGGACCAGCCCAAGTTTCTGAAAGAAAAATCTTATTTCCTAGGTCTGATTTGTTCAGATCTAATTTGATCAAGAGGCATATTTCAAAAATTTTTCTCTTAGATCTAAATTAGATCTAAGACATTTTAGATCTAATTTTATTGATCTAATAAAATAAAATAAATTAAATTAAATTAAATATAATTTAATTATACCTTATTGTGGGTAATCCTATTATCCTATTCCATCTTGATGTTTGCCTGAGATTCTGGATGTAGCCACGCAAGCATCAGGCCTCTACCGATATCCACTCTGGTAGGATCCGGAGATCTTCTCCTTCTCAATATGTACTGCAAAGATCAGATTTGGATCAATTCTTGAAGATCTTCAAAATGCCTTTTGAAGATCGGGTGTTGTCTCTTGTAGCAGTGCTACCTTCTTGCTTTCTTATCACCTTTCTCTTATTTGGATCGCACCAAACTAAAGCCCAAAACTTTTTGGGCATGGAGAAGAGAGAGAGAATCTATAAGAAGCATGGAGAAGGGAGAGAGGGGCTATATGGCATGGGTAAAGGGCAGAAGCTCTAAATCTTAGGCAAAGATAAGGTTTATATAGATCCTGCTGTGCCATACAGTTGTTAGATATATGTGCCCTAGAAGCTAGAATTGGCTGACACTTATAATACACTGCCAGGGGCAAAATTATAATTTTGACTAAAATTAATAAATAGGTTATTTTCTATCACATATGTGTATTTAGTGTCTGTGATACATCCTTTGAGTTAATGGCAATGATAATTCATATTTTCAAAAGTTAAAAATTTAAGACATGAATAATCATTATTAACTCATAAATTGCTCCCGACCATAGGATCATTGCGAGGATGGTGATTGATCCGAAAGGTTGGTGTACAATTGCTTCTATTTAGTAGATGAGTCTTGAGTCTACGGTGTGGAGACACTGGAGCGAGAGTACAGGTACTCATTAGAGAATGAGGGCACTGAGCATGACCACCTCGAGTAGTCATTAGGGAGTCTACCTTCTCGTCAATGACTGACTCGATGCTACAGTAGTGTGTCTGGTTCTTTGACCTAAGGTGCATCGGCAGTTCACCTTGAGGGTGTTATGGTTTGACTACACCATTACTCGATCTCCTAGCCATATGGAACCCTGAGGTGTATGTTGGCTATGACATGTTCATTATAGGAACTGGATGGCATCAAGATGGAATCTATCTACCTCGGTGGTAGAAAGCAGCCCTATGATGATCATGAGAGTCAAGTCCAAAAATCCATGGCCATGGTAGAGTGAAATAATAGAAAGAGTTTCTATTTAGATTTTTACATTGGACTTGAATCGAATGATTACATTATATGACAGAAACTAGGGTTTGGCGAGTTTATCTTAACCCTAATCTGATCGGAGCTCAAGATTGAAGAACTTAATCACACAGATAGCTACACCAAGAGGTTCACATTCAGCTTTGATGGGTTGCCACCATATACTGTTAGGTGTCACTGGTGGATTTTGGGAGCAATTAGAATGATTTAGATGATCGATCATTCTAGCTGTTCAAATCAAAAGAGTTCTGATCCATCGAAAGGAGTTTCGATGATGGAGATCATGACATATCCCATTACCATACAGAACTGAACCTAACTCGATCACACAAACAAGGGTTTGAATTTGGTGATCATCAATTGAACTGATCTAGTTCAATTGATCTGAATGAGATTCAATTAGGTTCAAGGAAATCGTGCTAGCACTTGATTGAACCTAACGTTCTTCTTTTGCTATCATAAATAAGTTGTCCTGTCTAAGCCAAAGGAGTTTGTGCTCAAACAGAGGCCTTCATATGGTCTGACTGAAGGTTGTCCAAGTCAGAAAAGGTTGTCTTATTTGTAAGACACTACCTGCCATTTTTGGTCACCTGCCATTTCTTGTTCTTTGACTTTGGTCAAAAGTCTACCTTTGACTGGTCAAATGTTGACCATTGACACTTTGACTTCTGACCACATGTCATGCACCTATTCGAGAGCTGGTGGGGGCCTGTCCCCTGCCAGAACCTGGCAAGGAGGAGGGTGCACGCCAAGAGTGGCGTGCGCCCAAGATTGGAGGAGTCTTAGAGTCCTTGTTGGACAAGGACTCCACCTCTCTTTTGGATTCCAATTAGAGTTCTCCCTAAAACCAACTTTGACTGATCTTAGATGCCCTCTAAGTAGGAATCCAGGGGTCTCTATTCCCACCAATCAAATTTAGATCTGATTTCATAAAGGATTGTGATTGGTTGGGAGGAAGAGGAGTTGGATCACGCTTAGTCTATAAAAAGGACCCTGCGCCCAACTCAGTTTGTAGATTCAATTGAGAATTGAAAACCCCACACCCCAAGGCTGCCTCTCCCCTCCTCCTCCATGCCAAAGCTTCTTCTCCTTCTCCTCTCCACATCCAAAAGAGTTTTGGACCTTGGTTGGTGCGATCCAATTTCAAAGAAAGGCGATCAAAAGTAAGAAGGCTGCACTGCTACAAAAGGACGACTGCTGATCTTCAAAAGGAGTTTTGAAGATCCTCCAGATTAGATCCTGATCTGATTTTTGGTGGTGTGATAGAGAAGAAGAGGATCTCCAGATCCAGCCCAAGTGGATATCGGTAGAGTGTTAGATATATGTGCCCTAGAAGCCAGAATTGGCTGACACTTGTAATACACTTCTAGGGGCAAAATTGTAATTTTGACTAAAATCAATAAATTGGTTATTATTCTATCACATATGTGTATTTAGTGTCTGTGATACATCCTTTGAGTTAATAGTAATGATAATTCATATTTTCAAGAGTTGAAAATTTAAGACATGAATAATCATTATTAACTCATAAATTGCTCCTGACCATAGGATCATCACGAGGATGGTGATTGATCCGGAAGGTTGGTGTACAATCGCTTCTCTTTAGTAGATGAGTCTTGAGTCTACGGTGTGGAGACACCGGAGCGAGAGTACAGGTACTCGTTAGAGAACGAGGGCACTGAGCGTGACCACCTCGAGTAGTCATTAGGGAGTCTACCTTCTCGTCAATGACTGACTCGATGCTGCAGTAGTGTGTCTGGTTCTTTGACCTGAGATGCATCGGCAGTTCACCTTGAGGGTGTTATAGTTTGACTACACCATTACTCGGTCTCCTAGCCATATGGAACCCTGAGGTGTATGTTGGCTATGACATGTTCATTGTAGGAACTGGATTGCATCAAGATGGAATCTATCTACCTCGGTGGTAGAGGAGTAGCCCTATGATGATCATGAGAATCAAGTCCAGAAATCCATGGCCATGGTAGAGTGAAATAATAGAAAGAGTTTCTATTTAGATTTTCACATTGGACTCGAATCGAATGATTACATCATATGACAGAGACTAGGGTTTGACGAGTTCACCTTAACCCTAATCTGATCGGGGCTCAAGATAGAAGAACTGAATCACACAGGTAGCTGCACCAAGAGGTTCGCATTCAGCTCTGATGGGTTGCCACCATATACTGCTAGGTGTCACTGGTGGATTTTGGGAGCAATTAGAATGATTTAGATGATCGATCATTCTAGCTGTTCGAATCAGAAGAGTTCTGATCCATCGAAAGGAGTTTCGATGATGTCGATGATAGAGATCATGACATATCCCATTACCATACAGAACTGAACCTAACTGGGTCACACAAACAAGGGTTTGAATCTGGTGATCATCAATTGAACTGATCTAGTTCAATTGATCTGAATGAGATTCAATTAGGTTCAAGGAAATCGTGCTAGCACTCGATTGAACCTAACGTTCTTCTTTTGCTATCATAAATAAGTTGTCCTGTCTGAGCCAAAGGAGTTTGTGCTCAATCAGAGGCCTTCATATGGTCTGACTGGAGGTTGTCCAAGTCAGAAAAGGTTGTCTTATTTGTAAGACACTTACCTGCCATTTTTGGTCACCTGCCATTTCTTGTTCTTTGACTTTGGTCAAAAGTCTACCTTTGACTGGTCAAACGTTGACCATTGACACTTTGACTTTTGACCACATGTCATGCACCTATTGGAGAGCTGGTGGGGGCCTGTCCCCCTGCCAGAACCTGGCAAGGAGAAGGGCGCACGCCACCCTAGGCGTGTGCCCAAGTTGGAGGCGCCTAGGAGTCCTTGTTGGACAAGGACTCCATCTCCTTTTTGGATTCCAATTAGAGTTCTTCTAAGAACCAACTTTGACTGGTCTTAGGCACCCTCTAAGGAGGAATCCAGGGGACTCTATTCCCACCAATCAGATTTAGATCTGATTTCACAAAGGGTTGTGATTGGTTGGGAAGAAGAGGAGTTGGATCACAGCTAGTCTATAAATAAGACCCTGTATCCAACTCAGATTGTATGAGATAAGAGATATGATGAGATCATAGTTTCTCCATGCCCCAAGGCTGCCTCTCCCCTCCTTCTCCATGCCATAGTCTCTTCTCCCCTTGCTCTCCACGTCCAAAAGGAGTTTTGGACCTTGGTTGGTGCGATTCAGATCAAAGAAAGGCGATCAAAAGCAAGAAGGCTGCGCTGCTGCAAAGGACGACTGCTCATCTTCAAAAGAGTTTTGAAGATCCTCCAGATCAGATCCAGATCTAATTTTTGGAGGTGTGATAGAGAAGAAGAGGATCTCCAGATCCAACCCGAGTGGATACCGGTAGAGGCCAGGCGCTTGCGTGGCTAAGATCCAGAACCTTCCGCTGCAAACAGGATCATCAACAGGGTAATAGGATTACCCAGATCAGGTAAATTAAATTTGATTTAATTTATCTTTTAATTTTATTTTATTAAAATAATAAGAATCAGATCTAAAATATATCAAGATCTGATTGGGATCAAGAGAAAAAATTTTTGAAATATATCTCTTGATCTGATCAGATCTGAACGAACCTGGACCGGAAAATCAGGATTTCCCTTCAACTGGTATCAGAGCCATGGTTCTAAATTATTTAGATCTGATTTTAAATTTATTTTAATTAGAAAATAATTGATTTTAGATGTCACATGAGATGTGATCAGATCTGAAATCAGAAAAAATTAAAATTAAATAATTTGGATCTAAGATTAGAAGATATGCATGACTAGTTCTAGAATAGAATAGTTCTATAGAATAGTCTTGCATATTTTTGATTTAATCTGATTAAATCATATTTTAGATCTTTTTATTTACTATTTTTTGATATTATAAGTGTTATAATAACATCTAAAAAATAGCAAATAAAAATTATTTAATTTTTGAATATCATATGAGATATGATTGATGCATGTCTAGACTAGTTGTAGAATAGTTCTACATAATTATCTAGATTAGAATTTATTTTGATTAGATCAATTTAAATCTAATTTTTTAGATTATTATGAGATAATTTAGATCTGAAAAATATGCATGATTTGATACATGAGATGTATGCAAAATATGCCATGATTAGATCTACTTTATATATGAGATATATGATATAGATCTGATATTGTTTTGTAGTATTGAATGTTCCTGATTAAGGCGTTCCTCTTGGCCGTCCGGTCATAAGAACGAAGAAGGGTTTAAAGGCCCTCTCTTCCCATTCGATGGGGTGTTCTTATGATGTGTAGGGGTGCTGCGTGTTCGTCCTTAATCAGAAACCCAAAACTTACTTTCTGCAAAACCCTAGATCCTGAAACCCTAGGATTTATTGTGCATATTTTGTTTATGAACCCTACTTAATTAAGAATTAAGTTTATGGAATATTAATTAGGTCTAAAATTGAGAATTTTAGATCTAAGACATATTCATAATACTGGGTTCGGGCTTGGGTAGCTCAATTAGGTCTAAGCGGTTGATCAAACCGAATCAAGAGTTGGTTAGATGGGATCAACAATGCTTAAATTGACCAGCCTAATAGGATTAAGTCTGGGTCAAGATCGAGTCACGATCAAGCAAGACCTAATTAGGCTCAGAGGTTAGAGTCTGGATTGTAGGCTAACCCAATTGGTTCTGACTCAACAATTTGGTGTCTAAGGTAAGTTTGGCACAGACGACCGACTGGTTTTTAATTGGAAGCTACTCGACCTGAATGCGTTCTTGTACGAGTTAATGGCATATTCCTTCCACCGGTCTCACTTACCTGGCCATATCTGTTGACACAGTTCTGATCTGAGGTGGTCAATAATCCGAGCTAACCCATGCCACTAGGTTAGTCATAATTGTTATGACTAAGCCAAGTCTAGTTTAATGAGACCTGAATCAATTCTCCCTAAGAAAAGATTAAGTCTGAGGTCTTCCACCATTGTAGATGTGCGGGCCCTTCCCGGGGTTGATTGTTCTCGGCTGGATACAGTGGCTCAGTTGCACCGGGAAGATGCAACCATGTCTATTAGGCATTGGATGCTATGGGCTGGAGGATGAGTTGGGCTCAATATTTCGGATACGGTGAGAGACTCAATTAGGAACCCAGTCTATGCAAATGGTGGGTCTGACTTAACTAAGGAGTGGATCAATATTCCGGATACGGTGAGATTCATGAATTAGAGACCAAGTTTGGGTGCACCATGATTAGAGAATCATTGAACAAGAGTTGTTCACTCATTGGCTAACCCATCACCAATAACTGTTAGGTGAGGTGATGAGTCAGTTGGTGAGACCGCACCACCCACTAGAAATCATTAATCGTGAGATTTTCGCATCTCTACAGAGGGAGTGTAGGGATCCGAGAAAATAGTGGGAGCTAATTTGTTTAAAAATAAAATTCCCTAAATAAATTGGTCAAGTCAAAATTACAGTATCTAACTAGAATCTTTGACTCTCTACAGGAAAATGTCTGCGTCCAACCCATTGGCACGTATCCTGGACACACATAGACTGACTGGACCCAATTATAAAGATTGGCTCAGGAACTACAAAATTATTTTGGGTTCGAGAAGTTAACCCATGTTTTGGACCAGGACCCTCCCACATTACCAGCCCGTCCATCTGTTGAACAGAGAGCGTCTCTGGAAAAATGGATTGACGAAGATAATAAGGCCAGATATTACATGTTGGGCTCGATGTCTGATGAGCTCCAGCGCCAACATGAGGATATCGGGACTGCTCGCCAAATGTTGGCTCACCTGCAGGAGATGTTTGGTGAACAGAGTCGCGCAGCCAAATATCAAGTCACAAAATGACTTTTTAAGGCTAAGATGCGTGATGGGCAGTCAGTCCAAGATCACTGTCTGACAATGATCAAGGACATGGAAGAGCTTGAGAAGCTCGGTGTGAAGTTGGACTTGGACCTGCAGAACGATATTATTCTGCAATCCTTGACTGATGCATATGGGCAATTCATCATGAATTACCACATGCATAAACTTCAGAAATTCCTTGGCCGAGTTAATGAATATGCTGGTTACCGCTGAGCTTTCTATGAAAGGTTCTAAAGGCTCAGTTCTTGCTATGGAACGGACTTCTTCCAAAAGAAAGTCTTATGGAAAGAAAAAGAAGTCTGTGAAAAAGCAAAAGGTGGAAGGATCAAAGAAGAAGAAGGCAGAGCCGAAGAAAAAGGCCGATGGCAAAGGAAAGTGTTTCCATTGCAACAGCGACGGCCATTGGAAGCGGAACTGCCCTACTTACCTGGCCACCCTGAAGAACAAGAAGGAAGGTCCTTCTGGAGGTATGCTCGTTATTGAGTCTAACCTTACGGTTTCTTCTGCATCCAGTTGGGTGCTTGACTCTGGTTCTAGTGCTCATCTGTGCACTTCTATGCAGGGTCTTGAGGATAGCAGGAGGCTGAGGGATGGAGACATGATCCTACGCATTGGTAATGGAGCAAGAGTTGCTGCAGTAGCCGTGGGAACATACCCTCTTCGATTACCATCTGGTTTAGACTTAGTTTTGAAAGACTGTTATTTTGTGCCTGCAGCTAGCAGGAATTTGATTTCTGTTTCATGCTTAGCACAAGAAGGTTATGTGATCACCTTCTTTAAGGACCATTGTAACATTCTTTATGAAAGAAATAAAATTGCAAATGGTTTCCTTATTAATGGTCTTTATCAGCTACATATTGATGTACCTGTTCTAACCATCGAGCAAAACGTGAATGCCAAACGACCTAGGGATAGTCCAAACGACAGATATCTATGGCACCTGAGATTAGGTCATATAGCAGAAGATAGGATCAACAAATTGGAGAAAAATGGGCTATTGAGTCCATTGACTTTCGAGTCATATCCAACTTGTGAATCCTTGTCTTCAAGGCAAAATGACTAAACTCCCTTTTGTTGGACATGGGGAGAGGGCCACAGATCTCCTTGCCCTAGTACATACTGATGTGTGCGGCCCATTTGATGTGCCGGCTAGAGGCAATTTTGTCTACTTCATTACCTTTACCGATGATCTGTCTAGGTATGGGTATGTGTATCTTATGAGACACAAGTCTGAAGCTTTTGAAAAGTTCAAAGAATTCAGACATGAAGTAGAAAAACAAACTGGAAAACCCATTAAGGTTCTTCGATCAGATCGAGGAGGTGAATACCTTAGCCGGGAATTCCTAGACTATCTCAAGGATAAATGGCATAGTCTCTCAATGGACTCCACCAGGAACACCTCAACTCAACGGGGTTTCAGAATGGAGAAATCGGACTCTATTAGGATATGGTTCGATCCATGATGAGCTTCACAGACCTCCCTGATTTTCTTTGGGGACACTCATTGTTAACTTCAATCTATCTACTGAATAGGGTTCCCTCTAAAACCGTTCCTACCACACCGTATGAGATATGGCACGGTAAGAAACCAAGTCTGAGTCATCTCAGAATTTGGGGTTGTCCGGCTCATGTCAAAAGACAACAAGCGGACAAGTTAGAGTTTAGGTCCTTCAGAGCTCGATTCATAGGATATCCTAAAGAGTCATTAGGATACTATTTCTACATTCCAGAAGACCACAATGTGATTGTGAGTCGACATGCCATCTTTCTTGAAAAATAGTTTATTCAAGATAGCGGCATTGGAAAATAGATCAAGCTTGATGAGAAAGTCTCACAAGCAGAACGAGCTAAGGACCAAGTTGGAACCAAATCAGGTTGAGCCAATAAGAACACTACCTCCTCCACCTCGTAGATCGGAAAGAGTTTTCCCGTCCCCCTGAAAGATACTTAGGTATTATTTCAGAGGATGTAGAGGAAATGTTCCTCGTAGGTAATGGTGCTCATGGTGATGATCCCAAAACCTACAACGAGGCGATATCAGATATCGACTCCGAGAAATGGCTAGAGGCAATGCAGTCAGAAATTGACTCGATGCACTCAAACCAAGTCTGGACCTTGGTAGATCCACCAGAAGGTATAGTACCTATTGGGTGTAAATGGATCTTCAAGAGAAAGATTGGTGCAGATGGGAATGTGGAGACATTCAAGGCTAGACTTGGTGGCAAAAGGTTATAGTCAACGCGAAGGCATTGACTATCAGGATACCTTTTCCCCAGTAGCTATGCTAAAATCCATCCGCACATTGCTTGCTGTTGCAGCCTATTTCGATTATGAAATATGGCAAATGGACGTGAAAACGGCATTCCTTAAATGGATATCTTGAGGAAGATATCTATATGGAACAGCCGCTAGGTTTCACATCCAGTGATACTGATCACAAGGTTTGCAAGCTGCAAAGGTCCATATATGGACTTAAGCAAGCATCTCGGAGCTGGAACACTCGTTTCAATGATGTGATCAAAAAGTTTGGTTTCATCAAAAATGAAGAGGAACCATGTGTTTTCAAAAGGGTCAGTGGGAGCGCTGTTGTCTTCCTCGTATTGTACGTGGATGACATCCTCCTTATTGGGAATGATATTCCCATGTTGACATCAGTCAAGATGTGGTTGTCCAAGGAATTCTCCATGAAAGACCTAGGTGAAGCATCCTTTATTCTAGGAATTAAGGTCTATAGGGATAGACCGAATAGGATGCTAGGACTTTCACAGAAGATGTACATAGAGAAAGTACTAAAGAGGTTTAGTATGGAAAACTCTAAGAGGGGATTAATACCCTTCAGACATGGTATTCATCTTTCCAAGAAGATGTGCCCCAGCACACCTGAGGAAATAGAACGCATGAGCAAGATCCCTTATGCTTCTGCAATAGGGAGCCTCATGTATGCCATGCTATGTACACGACCTGATATAGCCCATGCTGTGAGTGTCACAAGCAGATATCAGTCAAATCCAGGTGAAGAACACTGGACTTCTGTGAAATGTATCCTTAAGTACTTGAGAAGAACTAAGGATATGATGTTGGTCTTTGGTAACGGAGAACTCCAAGTCCAGGGATACACAGACTCGGACTTTCATGTCCGATATAGATGATCGAAAGTCGACATCTGGCAGTCTGTTTGTGTGCAATGGTGGAAGAGTTCCAAGCAAACGGTGATACCACCTCATCCACGATTACCTCGAGAAGGGTTATGTCGAGGTCAAGAGAGTCAACTCCGCAGATAATGTGGCAGACCCACTTACAAAGCCGTTGGGCCAGCAGAAGATCGAAGCCCACCTTGAGAAGATGGGACTTAGACTTGTAGCCAATTGGCTTTAGGACAAGTGGGAGATTGTTAGATATATGTGCCCTAGAAGCCAGAATTGGCTGACACTTGTAATACACTTCTAGGGGCAAAATTATAATTTTGACTAAAATCAATAAAATGGGTTATTTTCTATCACATATGTGTATTTAGTGTCTGTGATACATCCTTTGAGTTAATGGTAATGATAATTCATATTTTCAAGAGTTGAAAATTTAAGACATGAATAATCATTATTAACTCATAAATTGCTCCCGACCATAGGATCATCACGAGGATGGTGATTGATCCGGAAGGTTGGTGTACAATCGCTTCTCTTTAGTAGATGAGTCTTGAGTCTACGGTGTGGAGACACCGGAGCGAGAGTACAGGTACTCGTTAGAGAACGAGGGCACTGAGCGTGACCACCTCGAGTAGTCATTAGGGAGTCTACCTTCTCGTCAATGACTGACTCGATGCTGCAGTAGTGTGTCTGGTTCTTTGACCTGAGATGCATCGGCAGTTCACCTTGAGGGTGTTATAGTTTGACTACACCATTACTCGGTCTCCTAGCCATATGGAACCCTGAGGTGTATGTTGGCTATGACATGTTCATTGTAGGAACTGGATTGCATCAAGATGGAATCTATCTACCTCGGTGGTAGAGGAGCAGCCCTATGATGATCATGAGAATCAAGTCCAGAAATCCATGGCCATGGTAGAGTGAAATAATAGAAAGAGTTTCTATTTAGATTTTCACATTGGACTCGAATCGAATGATTACATCATATGACAGAGACTAGGGTTTGACGAGTTCACCTTAACCCTAATCTGATCGGGGCTCAAGATAGAAGAACTTAATCACACAGGTAGCTGCACCAAGAGGTTCGCATTCAGCTCTGATGGGTTGCCACCATATACTGCTAGGTGTCACTGGTGGATTTTGGGAGCAATTAGAATGATTTAGATGATCGATCATTCTAGCTGTTCGAATCAGAAGAGTTCTGATCCATCGAAAGGAGTTTCGATGATGTCGATGATAGAGATCATGACATATCCCATTACCATACAGAACTGAACCTAACTGGGTCACACAAACAAGGGTTTGAATCTGGTGATCATCAATTGAACTGATCTAGTTCAATTGATCTGAATGAGATTCAATTAGGTTCAAGGAAATCGTGCTAGCACTCGATTGAACCTAACGTTCTTCTTTTGCTATCATAAATAAGTTGTCCTGTCTGAGCCAAAGGAGTTTGTGCTCAAACAGAGGCCTTCATATGGTCTGACTGGAGGTTGTCCAAGTCAGAAAAGGTTGTCTTATTTGTAAGACATTACCTGCCATTTTTGGTCACCTGCCATTTCTTGTTCTTTGACTTTGGTCAAAAGTCTACCTTTGACTGGTCAAACGTTGACCATTGACACTTTGACTTTTGACCACATGTCATGCACCTATTGGAGAGCTGGTGGGGGCCTGTCCCCCTGCCAGAACCTGGCAAGGAGAAGGGCGCACGCCACCCTAGGCGTGTGCCCAAGTTGGAGGCGCCTAGGAGTCCTTGTTGGACAAGGACTCCATCTCCTTTTTGGATTCCAATTAGAGTTCTTCTAAGAACCAACTTTGACTGGTCTTAGGCACCCTCTAAGGAGGAATCCAGGGGACTCTATTCCCACCAATCAGATTTAGATCTGATTTCACAAAGGGTTGTGATTGGTTGGGAAGAAGAGGAGTTGGATCACAGCTTAGTCTATAAATAAGACCCTGCGCCCAACTCAGATTGTATGAGATAAGAGATATGATGAGATCATAGTTTCCCATGCCCCAAGGCTGCCTCTCCCCTCCTTCTCCATGCCATAGTCTCTTCTCCCCTTGCTCTCCACGTCCAAAAGGAGTTTTGGACCTTGGTTGGTGCGATTCAGATCAAAGAAAGGCGATCAAAAGCAAGAAGGCTGCGCTGCTGCAAAGGACGACTGCTCATCTTCAAAAGAGTTTTGAAGATCCTCCAGATCAGATCCAGATCTGAATTTTTGGAGGTGTGATAGAGAAGAAGAGGATCTCCAGATCCAACCCGAGTGGATACCGGTAGAGGCCAGGCGCTTGCGTGGCTAAGATCCAGAACCTTCCGCTGCAAACAGGATCATCAACAGGGTAATAGGATTACCCAGATCAGGTAAATTAAATTTGATTTAATTTATCTTTTAATTTTATTTTATTAAAATAATAAGAATCAGATCTGAAACATATCAAGATCTGATTGGGATCAAGAGAAAAATTTTTGAAATATATCTCTTGATCTGATCAGATCTGAACGAACCTGGACCGAAAAATCAGGATTTCCCTTCAAAATAAATGTAAGGGTGTGTACGTTCGTCATGTCTAGACTAGTTGTAGAATAGTTCTACATAATTATCTAGATTAGAATTTATTTTGATTAGATCAATTTAAATCTAATTTTTTAGATTATTATGAGATAATTTAGATCTAAAAATATGCATGATTATGATACATGAGATGTATGCAAAATATGCCATGATTAGATCTAATTTATATATGAGATATATGATATAGATCTGATATTATTTTGTAGTATTGAATGTTCCTGATTAAGGCGTTCCTCTTGGCCGTCCGGTCATAAGAATGAAGAAGGGTTTAAAGGCCCTCTCTTCCCATTCGATGGGGTGTTCTTATGATGTGTAGGGGTGCTGCGTGTTCGTCCTTAATCAGAAACCCAAAACTTACTTTCTGCAAAACCCTAGATCCTGAAACCCTAGGATTTATTGTGCATATTTTGTTTATGAACCCTACTTAATTAAGAATTAAGTTTATGAAATATTAATTAGGTCTAAAATTGAGAATTTCAGATCTAAGACATATTCATAATACTGGGTTCGGGCTTGGGTAGCTCAATTAGGTCTAAGCGGTTGATCAAACCGAATCAAGAGTTGGTTAGATGGGATCAACAATGCTTAAATTGACCAGCCTAATAGGATTAAGTCTGGGTCAAGATCGAGTCACGATCAAGCAAGACCTAATTAGGCTCAGAGGTTAGAGTCTGGATTGTAGGCTAACCCAATTGGTTCTGGCTCAATAATTTGGTGTCTAAGGTAAGTTTGGCACATACGATCCGACTGGTTTTTAATTGGAAGCTACTCGACCTGAATGCATTCTTGTACGAGTTAATGGCATATTCCTTCCACCGGTCTCACTTACCTGGCCATATCTGTTGACACAGTTCTGATCTGAGGTGGTCAATAATCCGAGCTAACCCATGCCACTAGGTTAGTCATAATTGTTATGACTATGCCAAGTCTAGTTTAATGAGACCTGAATCAATTCTCCCTAAGAAAAGATTAAGTCTGAGGTCTTCCACCATTGTAGATGTGCGGGCCCTTCCCGGGGTTGATTGTTCTCGGCTGGATACAGTGGCTCAGTTGCACCGGAAAGATGCAACCATGTCTATTAGGCATTGGATGCTATGGGCTGGAGGATGAGTTGGGCTCAATATTTCGGATACGGTGAGAGACTCAATTAGGAATCCAGTCTATGCAAATGGTGGGTCTGACTTAACTAAGGAGTGGATCAATATTCTGGATACGGTGAGATTCATGAATTAGAGACCAAGTTTGGGTGCACCATGATTAGAGAATCATTGAACAAGAGTTGTTCACTCATTGGCTAACCCATCACCAATAACTGTTAGGTGAGGTGATGAGTCAGTTGGTGAGACCGCACCACCCACTAGAAATCATTAATCGTGGAGATTTTCGCATCTCTACAGAGGGAGTGTAGGGATCCGAGAAAATAGTGGGAGCTAATTTGTTTAAAAATAAAATCCCTAAATAAATTGGTCAAGTCATAATTACAGTATCTAACTAGAATCTTTGACTCTCTATAGAAAAATGTCTGCGTCCAACCCATTGGCACGTATCCTGGACACACATAGACTGACTGGACCCAATTATAAAGATTGGCTCAGGAACTACAAAATTATTTTGGGTTTCGAGAAGTTAACCCATGTATTGGACCAGGACCCTCCCACCTTACCAGCCCATCCATCTGTTGAATAGAGAGCGTCTCTGGAAAAATGGATAGACGAAGATAATAAGGCCAGATATTACATGTTGGGCTCGATGTCTGATGAGCTCCAGCGCCAACATGAGGATATCGGGACTGCTCGCCAAATGTTGGCTCACCTGCAGGAGATGTTTGGTGAACAGAGTCGCGCAGCCAAATATCAAGTCACAAAATGACTTTTTAAGGCTAAGATGCGTGATGGGCAGTCAGTCCAAGATCACTGTCTGACAATGATCAAGGACATGGAAGAGCTTGAGAAGCTCGGTGTGAAGTTAGACTTGGACCTGCAGAATGATATTATTCTACAATCCTTGACTGATGCATATGGGCAATTCATCATGAATTACCACATGCATAAACTTCAAATTCCTTGGCCGAATTAATGAATATGCTGGTTACCGCTGAGCTTTCTATGAAAGGTTCTAAAGGCTCAGTTCTTGCTATGGAACGGACTTCTTCCAAAAGA